>VUQS01035384.1:12868-25124 GCA_015108495.1 Heterochromis multidens | reverse complement strand
ATCCTCCCCGTTTCATAGAGGCCTGAAAACATCCATCAATGTTGATACAGTGGATAATGGATTTTCTTTCTATGAAATGAAATATGAGAGAATAATGTAAATAGTAACTAATGGATGATGGAGTAAAAACCATGTACTATATACTGTATGTGAAGTCTGAATTTAAAACATAGTATTATCTGCACTTTACAACAAAAAGGACAATCTATGGACAAGAAAAACATGCAGAATTTAAAAAAAGGCATATAATCCTTCCAAATGATCATAACCCTGAAAAAGTAATATCAATAATGAAGCCAATAATAATTCAACTGAAACTGTGTTGTGTGTGTTTATTGTGTGTCATTACTGCCCCTTTTCAGTTGGAAAATTAAGTGTTTTGTGGCCTCCAGTATGAACACAGCACAAGCAGAGGTGTTTTTTTAACTGTTTATCCACCCTTTTATTCCCACACGTCACAATGTTCGCAAGGTATTTAGTCTGAAAATGATTTGAGGCGCTAATTTTAGCTGAAGAGCATCTGCGCTGATATAAAATGCCGTAAATCGATCAAAGGCTTCTTTGTTGTTATTCTTAGGACAGCTGGCATCTTTGTAGCCACGGGCAGTGTAGAGGACATTTTCAAGCACCTCCTGGTATCTTCAGCTTCTGCCTCCCTTTAAGTGCACGGAATATGCTCCCTGCAGTTTAAAAGAGAGAGCAGGGTGTTCTATTAATAGCTTTTTGTTGGTGGAAGAGATAGGAGAAGGAGGAGAATGTGAGCAGAGACAGAGAAAGGTGAACAGTGAACTTTCTGTGTGGATGTGGATCTCTGGTCTTGGCGTCCAAATGTGAAAATCCATACCAGGAAAAAATGTGCAAATAATCATTGCTTTTTTTTGTATGAATGCTTCTTGTTGGGAAAATTGGTTTTTATTGATTTTTCATCTTTTAGATCCATAAAATTTGTTGTTGAAATTGAGATAATAGAACCAAGTATGTCTATATGAGATGCTCTTTTATTCTTGGGTTCTCATGATATTTTTTTGATAGATGAATCTCCTTTCTCCTTTCCAGACACATCTACACCTGAGGGGAGTTGTTAGCTGCCGCCTTGTCCTCTTCTATCTTTGGTCCACTTGTGCTTTAACTACAGCAATGCATTGTGAGCAGGAGCACTTGGGGCCTTGGTGCTGTAGCTACAGCTCTGCTTTAGTCATTAGTCTTGCTTTGATCCAGCGATGCAGTGCAGCACTCTGCAGCCGCTTTGCTGAAACCGGGGCAAACAGTGAGAGGCAGATGGGACAGAGCAGCCTGAGCAAGGACATAGGCAGCAGGAACAAAGCCCTGCTGCAGGTGGCTGCCACTGCCACAGAACTGTTGTGAGGGAATCAGACTGTGTGTTGTTTGTCAGGGATGGTAGCATACCCACAGGAGCATGGTTGAGTAGTTATACGGGCTTGCACTGTGCCTACCAGCTTGTAATTAGGAGATGAGTGCTGTGGGACTTGGAGCTAATCCAACGGGGCTGCCCAGCATCAGACCACACCCCATTATTACAAGGTGTTCAGCTTTACTCTCATTAACTCCTGCTCTGGAAACACTGCCATGAGTCTTGAAACGGTTCAGTTGAGCTCTTTAGAACAGTGTACAAGTCACTGGCTTATTTATTTTTATTTTTTATCAGTAAACATCAAGGTGATATACATTCAATTTTACTTGGAAAACTGTTTTGCTCAGTTATAGGGTCAATTAAGAAGAAAGGATTACTGCCCTCTAGGGTGAAGTTGCTGAAACTACACAGTGTTTGTAATTGTAATCAATGAGCAAAAAATCTTTGTGAAAGAAGTGCTCAGATTCTTTGTCCAAAGGCTTTTGGACCTACCTGTATATATTATACAAATTTAATTCTTACATAATATTCACATTTCTGGATCAGTTTTGACCTGGGCCAAGGATTCCCCCATAATACAGTATGTGTCTACACTGAATTGTATACTATATTTTACACTATTTAGAATGTATAAATAGCCTGTCTGACATTAATAAATGGATGATTAATCCTTAATTAATGTTCCAGAGAGCAGGGAGAGTGTATTTTTCCAGGGTTTACAATACTAGTTTTTGAGAAAAACTGCTATTATCACACAATATCATGTCCTGTTTGACCTAAGACATAAAAACATAACAGCCAGAATGATTTAAATATTCTTTATTGAAAGGGAAAATAACAAGAACAGTATGGAACTGTTGGAATTTATTATATAACCATGTATAACCATTACAGCCATTAAATACTGTCCTCATTGCTTTATCATAAAAACAAAATCCTCATAATTACCATCTCTAATTATCAATATTAATTAAACATTGATTAACATTCAAAAATCAAAACATTCAAAAATCAAAACATTAAAAATTGCTTATTGCAAACTAGTCTGTGAATTCAAAGCTGTAGTAGGAAACATCATGCATGGGACATGAACGTGTTTCTCACACTCACTGAAATGGTAGCTCAGACGCTTTTCTAATCCTACAATTATAATTTCTTAACCAAAATTTATTGCTGTTTTCTGACATGTCCCAAATATTTCAGACTTTTCAAAGTTTAGTTTTGCCCTTTGCTGGTACTGCTAACAAGTGAAAGGTGACAAGAGGCTCCAGCTCACAGTAGGCAACACTTTTCTGTAAAGTCCAAGAGGGAAAAAAGGCTGGAAGGGTCTGGTTAATCTTTAATATACACCGTATATCTAAATCTCATTGTTTTGTTTTATGTGCGATATTTTACTTCACTACATTTGACATCTGGAAAATAGAGATGACAAAAAAAAGTGAAATAAAAAGTATAATAACTAAGTACTTCAGTATTAGACTTGAGTATGTACTTAATGTACTGAGCTTGCTTAAATAGCTGCTTGAAAATAAAAACATTAGGGTGTCCTCTGCATAAACACTCTTGATTGTCTAATCAGTAATTCAGTCTAATGAGATACATAATGTAGCCCTGGGATTTTAGATGGAGTAGGACAGTCCAACCCTTCTCCTTCATAGTCATATGAGGAATCAGTACACTCATACACTAACACACTAGACTGCACATACACTCCACTCATCTAGGGTAACTAATGGGCTGGGTTAAAGTCAGCCAACCAATGAGCAGATACTCCTAAGCCAATTAATGTAAACAAAATCAAGAGACAGTAATAAAAGGTGAACCAGTGTTTAATTTTGAAAAAGAAAAAAAAAAAAAAATTATTTTACATAGTGACAAACAGGCATGTAGGTCACAGGGAAACCAGTGATTATCAGGCTGCAAGATTTTATAAGTTTCAGGTTGTTGTGTACTGTGCTACTGGCACAACCTGCTGACTTGACATATGGTGGAAGAGTTAAACACAGTGAGCCTTTCTCAATGTAGAAGTGTGTTTAATTTTTATGGAAGTTGGTTTGGCAGTGTGTATCGTATGAGGCAGTGACAAATAAGTCAAGTTCATGTTTAGGAGCCCTAATCTGTTTATGTCTCAAGGTTAGTGGTTTGGGAGAGAGTCTGAAGAGGCAAAATGTATCAATGAAAGAACAGAGGCACAAAGTAACAGGAACTAACAGGGAGCTAAATATGCTGGAGATGTGTGGAGATTGCTACTGTCGGAAAGTCTTGTACAGCTTATAAACTGTAACTAATGGACACTTAATGTGTGCTTTTTTTCACTAATGATTTATTTTTTTCAGTTACATAATTTCAATAATGGAATATTTTGTTTGTGAGGTTTTGAAAAATTCCTTTATCAAGTGTTTGTCTTTCTTTTTTATTTACATAGACTTTTTTATCAGACACTTTTTAAGAGCCCCTCCATGAACCTCAGTGAAGCTGACAACACAAAGCAAAGTTGAAAACCAGTCCAAAGAGACTTCAAAGCAACTGACTCAGCGATTCTACTGTAGAAACGTGTACAGCTGGAATTACTACAGACCTGACAGCTCATTACTGCTGTTGTTACCTGTTGAAGATCAGGCTCCAGCTGCTGGGCTGGCATACAGTTACCTTTAACATCACTCTGGGTTCTTCACTAGCTTTGTGTTAGCATGCTGTCTGTGCAGATGCTTGGTAAGAGGCAATGTTGTTTTAGCAGTATAATAAAGCCCTGCTGCAGGGCTATATTATACTGCTATATACGATATATATATCTAAATATATATATCTATATATATCTATATATCTATATCTATATCTATATAGAGATAGATAGATAGATAGATAGATAGATAGATAGATATACGGCTATATAAGACTAGAGATTGGTTGGCAAACACAGGTCAATAGGGAAAAATGTGCATTCCCTGACCAGTTGGCAGGTGGTTTCTGGAGGTTGCTGGCAGTTACTAAGCAATTGATTGCTAAAGCCCCATTCACACTGGCCTAGGGACTGGTGAGTCGGGGAATGTGTATTCCCCGATCGGTTGGCGAGTGGTTGTTGGCAGTCGCTAGGTGAAACTGGTCATAAAGAGGTATACAGTGCTGCACTGAAAACCTCACTGTGATTTCTTTGGTCGCTTGCAGATTGATGTGGTTACCTGTAGTTTGCATGGAAGATGTTGACTTATCTGCAAAAACTTGCCCTCTACTTGGCAATCTGCTAGTAACCAAAGCAATCACAATGAGGTTTTTGGTTAGCGACTGATTTCACCTAGCAACAGTCAGGAACATTCAGCAACCACTTGCCAACCAGTCAAGAAATACACATTTTTCCTTGGCAAACTCTGGTTGCCAAGGTGTTGTCAATTGGCCTCTAAGTCTGTGTGACTGAGGTCTAAGCTAAGCTAACCAGGTGCTGTCATATTTATAAACATGGGTACAAATATCATATTTAAAATGAGTTTTCTGCAAGACTAAATTTCTTAGTAATACCTTTTGATACATCTTTGCACCAATTTCAGTAAAATATGGGATTTGTATGATTTGCAAATTATTAACCTTTTTTTTTTTTCAAAAAAACAAATTTGTCTTATTAACATTTTTTCTAAACAGGGCTGAAGTTCAGGAATATCCTTTGTTTAACTAACCATTTGAATACAAAGGCAAGCACAATGAGCATTTGGTTTTGGAGTGAGTCCTGACCAAGAATGGATCACCTATAAATGGTATAAATACACCACACAATGTGACCATGAAACATTTATACATACATGCAATTCAGTGAATGTTTATCAAAGTTGAGAACTAAAAGCCACTGAATGCAATACAGTGAACACAATATGCTCAGCAGAGCTTCATTCTATTTAAAATGGCAGACATCTATGATCTTAATTAGCAGTTTAATTTAAACTGTAAGTACATTAAACTTGCTGTCACCCCATGTTAAAATCAGTCCACTCCGCTGTGATCAATCTCTGATTTCTCTTGATTACTTAACCTAAGGGGAAAACTACATCCCTGCTGCTGGCTGTGTGAGCAATGAAACATGTTAAGCAATGAAAGAATGTCAGAGGCTTTAAATATCCTGTGTGAGTTAATATTTTATCAACATCTCAGTCCCAAGGCCTCTTCCCTCTCTTACATCCCACTTCCAACTCTGAGATTGTGCACAAAGCAGGAACACTAATGCTAACACTACTTTTTGTTTTAAACCTACCAGCTGTTTTTCATTGCTTTCCCATCACTTTCTAACAGCTCGTGCAGTTGGTAAAAATGCATTTTAGTGCTAATGGTTTTTCAAACGCAAACCTTTCCTTTGTAGAAAATGTCGGTGGTGTTATCGCAGCATGTATGATTTCTATCTTGTTGAATCAAACAGAGAGCAATCATTTGAAGGAAATTAAATCTTGATGAAAAGATGACATTCAAATGTGCTTAATAGGCAATCCTATTTAGAGTTACAAACAGAAAATGAGTTGAGCAGCAGAAGGAAGGCAGCTCCATGTGTGGTTCAGTGTGTCCCACTGCATTCACTGAGCTTATTCATTATGTGTGCAATGATCTCTTGATGAAGAGGCCTGAAACAAAGCATCATCATCACTGTGTGGATGACGCTACTGGTGCTTCTTCACCCAGAAACACTACAAAATCTACTAGTGGTTGTTTTTATGGATTTTAATGAAGTGTAGGTTTTTTAACTTCAGTAGCTGTTAAAAATACTCATAGGCCAACTGTAAAAGAGAACTTAGATTAATAACAACTTGGGCCTTTTTGTTTTACTGCTTTTCACTGCTTATAATAAGATGGCATTTACCAAGTTCATTTTTAATTTACAAATGCAGCAGGCAGCCTGAAAATCATGCTCACTGTAAACAAATGAAAAAGAGCGAGGGGAATGAAGTTGAAAGGTAAAACAGTTACATAACTGTCTGCAGTAGTCATTCAGTATCATCCATTTAAAAAACAACTTTCTCAATAACTTTCAACATATTGTACATGCTGTACGTGTGTACTGGTTTTTCCTGTCCAATGAGGCCTTGTTACCTAAATTTTGCTTAATTTCAGGTACACTGCCAAATCAAGTAGTGATGTCTTGGCCTATTTTCTCTCAGAACATCTATATAACCAAGATGTTAAAATCTACTCTACAAAATTACTCAAACTGTTACAAGAACAACTAGATTATGCCTTAATTCAGTGTCAGCTATTTGCCATATGAGGCAGCAGAAGAAGCTGTGCTATGAATAGTGTAAGGTAAGAGTGACTAATAAATATGTTAAAAACCTGAAACAATCAGAAATCTGACTGACTGATTGTTGCAAAATAAGCACTTAATGCAGATTTAACTAGGGAAGTACAGTAAGTGCAGGTAAGTATTTTGTATGCTGTCTGACCCTTAATGGTTGTATTATCATTTAAGAAACTGGAGCTGGTTGCTGCTGACATAACTGGGTGGAGCATTCACGTCAGGTGCAAGAAGGCTGCCTTCATTTATTATTCATGTTTGATCAAAGAGAGTGATCGAGTACCACTGAGGAATACAAAGTCATAATACAAGGGAGAAATTGTGTTTTATGATGTATGGTACTTTAATAACATTGTTACACCAATGTTACATATGGGTTAAACTGGGATACATTTTTTTCAGTCATTTATACAGGAAAATGCACAGCTGTAAACACAGTACTTCTCAATAAACTGCCATTAGCCAGTTTTTCATTATTAGACCCACAGTGGTGTGTGAAAACCAGCGCTCTGACTTCTGCAGTCTGAAAGATTTATAGGCTAGCTGGTCTATTCTCCTGAAGCAGCAGCCCATGCAGCCACACCATGGCAACAATGGCCAACAGCTTTCCACTGGATAAGAAGATACCCAATGTTTAGAGTTGAATACCTGTCCATCTGTCCCCACCAACATGGCTGCAAGCAGGGCTTTTCAGCACCTCTGTCACACACGCTGAGGTATCTAATTCCTACACATGCCAATACACAGAAGCTGAAGAAAGCAACCAGAGACCTCACGAGGATTCAAGACAAGAGTTTGGTGCAGAAATATTTAATAAGCCAAACAGAAGTGGTGTTCCAGGAGAGTGTATTAGTAGCAGAGAATTGCACAGTGCGTATTGTGTGAGTTTTAGAGCTGCACTCTGGCGATAAGGCTTATATTTGCTTCTGAGACACGAACCTGCATTATGTGGAAGACAGGAGCTGAATGTTAATGATATTTATTAAGGATAGAACAATTTACTGGTTTGGAATGTTTATATTGAAATGTAATGAATGACAGAACATGATCAGATTGGATTTATTTAAAAAAACCACAATAAAACAGTCATTCTAAAAGAAATAATAATAATTTAGCTTTGCATAAAATGCAACATGCAGTGCTCACTAACCAAACCAGAAAAGAAGGTTGTTTCAAGGTAATTAATTACAAAACCATGCAATTATGACCACACTGGCAGTGTTGGAAGCTGGTGTTTTAACAGGTAAATTCTGTGGAGACCATTTTAGTTACCCACAAAATATGAAGCCATAGCCTGTATATGAAAAATGTACATAGCAACTGTGAAGTCCCAATGCAAACTACTGATTACTTCACAGCACAATCACCCTATTGAAAACTGCAGCATGTTTAAAATGTTTAAAAGATACTTTAAACTACTTTAAATGTGATGGGAAATTAAATCCAAAATAATATTAATACAAAAATTTCACTTGTAAGCAAAAAACTACATTAACTGAGTGATATAGTTTTGTCTGTACTACTCAGTTAGGGTGTTTAAAGTGTGCAACCCCAGCATCTGGAGTCTGGGTGACAGCACTTTATTAAGTTTCTAATAAAAGAGCATGTGACAATTTCTATTAATAAATATTACTAAATACTATGTCTGAGTTTAGTTTTTTCAATTTAGTTTTTTAATCAGTTTTATTTTACCAACATTGTTTATCCACTTTTAACTATATAAAAATGGCCATAAAAGTAATTGTGCAAATATGAATGGTGTATCTGAACTACTACTCAAAATGTAGTTAGATTACTAGTTCACTGCTCCCAATCACTGAACCCAAGTTATTAGAGTTTATTAAATATGAAGATGTGATTCAAATGATCTCAGACCATGAAACCATCATAACTTCACAATGCAAAAACGTTGACTCAGTGGTTGGCAAAACCTGTCCTTCTAAAAATCCTTGACATACATTCATGTGAAAAAAAAAAAAAAAAAGCTTTCACTCTATGCAGTCCTGTGAAAAGCTAAGTACCCCCCATGATTCAATAGCTTATAGAACCACTTTTAGCAGAAATAACTGGAAGTAATCATTTTCTGTATAACTTTATCAGTCTCTCACATTGTTGTGGAGGAATTTTGACCCACTCTTCTTGTTGCTTAATTTCACTGAGGTTTGCAGATATTCATTTTTGCACAGCTCTCTTAAGGTCCCACCACAGTATTTCAGTTGGGTTTAGGTCTAGACTTTGACTGGACCATTGCAACACCTCGATTCTTCTCTTTTTCAGCCATTCTTTTGCTGATTTGCTGCTGTGCTTGGGACCATTGTTCTGTTGCATGACACAATTTTAGCTTTAGCTGTTGGACAGATGGCCTCACATTTGACTCTAGAGTACTTTGGTATACAGTAGAGTTCATGATCTACTCAATCCTGTGGCTGCCAAATCATCACCAAAATCATCACTCCTCCGCCACCATGCTTGACAGTTGGTAAGAGGTGTTTGTGCTGATATGTTGCGTTTGGAGTTTTTTTTTTTTTTTTTGTAAAAATGTGATGCTGTGCATTATGGTCAAAACTCTACACTTCGGTATGTCCAAAGGACATTGTTCCAGAAGTCTTGTAGTTTGTTCAGATGTAACTTTGCAAACCTAAGCCATGCTGCCATGTTCTTTTAGGAGAGAGGAGACTTACTGACTTTCAAACAAGCAATACTTGTTCAGTCTTTTCTAATTGTACTGTCATGACCTTTAACATTTAATATGCTAAATGAAGCCTGTGGAGTCTGAGATGTAGCACTTGGGTTTCTTGCAGTTTCTCTAAGCATTGCACAGTTTGACCATGGGGGGGATTTGCTGGGACATCCACTCCTGGGAAGATTGTAAAACTGTCAAATTACTATCACCAAAGCAAAACTGTTAGCATGGCTAGGAATCAAAAGGAATCCTCAGTCATATAAAATCAAGATTAAGTGATACAAAATTAAACTGTGTCTTTGTAGTGGTTCAGCCCACACAGACATTTGTGTAGTTTTCTTTTTCTTCCTTAAGTCTATCAACCCCCAGTGACTTTCAACAAACAGTAAATGGACCAGAGTGAGGGCAAAAAGGTGAGCACGAAGAAAAAAAACTGGCATGTGACCAGTGAATCCTACGCACGGGTGTGAAATATGATAGTGAGCCAAGCAAGAGCACCTGGCAGGCAGACGGACAGGTTCAGGACTTTACTAGCAATGAGAAAAATGATCCCGATGCTGCATAAACACAGGTGTGCTTTCGTTTCAGGCTTGTTACACTGATGACAGGAGGACAGATGGACAAGACAAAGTAGTGAAAAGAACAAGATTCCACTCAGAAATCACAAAGAAGTTTTACAGTGACATCTACTGTCCCTGTGTGAAGTTATTTTGTTCCTATTGCTGTATTACCACAGTGTTACAGTCTCTGATAACATTTCCCTAAAAGCTGTGCATTTATTGTACAAAAGCTGAAAAGCTGCTATCTTTTTTCATTGAATGTTATTAAGATGAGGATGTTGTTTATTTGCATGCTGCCCAGAATGACTGAATCGACTTGAATGTTGTTGTTGTTCAAAACATCTGTCTTGCATATTCAACTGTAACTGCCCTCCCTTCTGTCAAAATGCTTTGGAGAGATTTACAACTGCTCCGTAAGACTCTGCAAATGCCCGGTCAGATATTTAATCAAACTTGGTGCGTGACGGAGTGCAGACAAGCTTCTTTCATGGCTGGATAATGAGGTAAATTAAATACAAGCTTTACATTTTACTGAAAAAGTGTGTTACTGTTACGCAGTTATTATTATAAGTAGACCTTTGACTATTTTTAGAGTGAAGTAATTCTAAGATTATTTTTGTAGCTCAGTCTTCTGGGTAACTCGGAAATCCTATATAGAGCTTGGAAAAATGTTTTAGGGCAACTATAGGGTGAAGTTTTTTGGACTGACAAGCTTTTGCTTGTTGCCAATAGCAAATCTTCATTTTTGAGTCAAATACATTTGAAAACTTTTCTTTTCAACAATTTTCTTTCAACATTTTTACAGTCTAGCAGTGAAAGTGTTATTGTGTGTTATATTAGCAGGCACAGTACTGAACATCTTTACAATTACAATTATGAGAGTCTTAATTGTGAAATACATTTCACTAGTAAATATAAAAGTCCTTTTTTTTTGTCTCATCATAATATTTAAATGCTAAAAAAAAATCTCAACTAAGATTCTCTCTCATCAATCTCACTCATCAATCTCATCATTATAATGTTTTGTACACAACAACAGGCCATATGGGAACATGAGGAGGAGGCTTGGTGTAACTCAGGAGGCTTTGGATGAGCTAACAGTGCCTGCAGCCATGGAACCTCCCTGTCCAACGGTGAGCAATGCTGATATCAAAACAGTGGGTGGTGTGTGGCATTCATCCTTGCTGTATGGTTTCAGAATAATTCTTTCCACAGCGTGTGATGGTGCTTTGAAGGAATCTGCAGTTTGTTTTGAACTGATAGCATGCATTAGTTATACAACAAAAGATGGGTTTTTTTTGTGTTTGAATAGGAAAAAAGTGATGAAAATATAGAACCAAGGAATGGGGGAAAAGGGATGTCAGGTAAAGAAAAGTGTAATTTAATCAGTGAGTTTAAGCCACAGAGGATTGTGGTGTTAAATGTTGTGGCTGCTCTATGATTGGTTTGTTGTCAATGTTAACCTTCTCCTGCTATGATGGGTCCAAAGAGTCAGCCAAGATTAGCACTTTTCTTTTGATTTGTGAGGCTGGCTGGAAGCAATCCAGACATTTCAATTAAGTCTGTAGTATTTAGTCATCACAGTTTATCTGTGAGGGTGATTCTCCAGGCTGATCTTCTATGTTACATAATCTCCTTAGTGGAGTCCTCATTCCACAGAATGAGACCTGGAGTCTCCATCATCCAATCCAAACCAAATCCTTAGTCCACTGAAGGGAAGTGTGCACAGTTGGCAGAAGACACAATTACTATCTCTTTCATCACCTAAAACCTGAGTTCAAGACCTGTATGTTCAGTTATGTGAAAAAATAGGTAAAGAAATAATCTGAAAATTGATGATTACACAACATATTTGGAGAAGCAAACACTGGAGTGCATACAGACAAAAGGGAATATACAGTTGATAGCACCACAAGAAAATTGGCTTATTTAGCACTCTTCTGTTGAAAAAGTAAGTACCTTTGGCCTGAAAGGCTATTATTACCCGAGCAGGAACATCTTATATCAGATGTCTACAACATCTTCTCTATTAGTCTCTTACTGACATTTTGCCCCACACTGCAAGGCACAATTTCTTCATCCACAACATTTTGAAGACTTTTTTTTACATGAACGCTTTGTTTCAACCCAAAAAATATCATTCTAAATTTTCTCTTTTTTAGCCAAGACTTGGTGGATCTACTAGTGTCCTGTGGGTCATTATCTCACTGAAAGATCCACTTCCAGTTAAAGTTCAGCTTTTGGACAGATGGTCTCATGTTATCTTCAAGGATATGTGTGTGTGTGTGTGTGTGTGTGTGTGTGTGTGTGTGTGTGTGTGTGTGTGTGTGTGTGCGGCGGGTGGGTGCACGTGGAGGGGGGTTAATTAACACACA
>VUQS01035384.1:0-11155 GCA_015108495.1 Heterochromis multidens | reverse complement strand
TCTTCTTTCATGTTTTTTTTTTTTTTTTTTTAGAAAGAAAAGGTTTTCACTTCGCAACTCTTCTAAACAAGCCATACTTGTTCCGTCTTTTTCTAATTGTATTGTCATGAACTTTAACATTTAACGTGTTAACTGAGACCTGTAGAGTCTGAAATATAGCTCTGAATTTTTTGCAGTTTTTCTGATTTGTCGAGTGTTTTGAGTGTTTTCCATTTGTGAATAATCTTTCTTACTGTGATGGACTGGATGAAATTGTTTGGTAATGGCCTTAAACCCCTTTCTCAGATTGATGAGCAACAATTGCTTCTCCAAATCATTGCTGGTGTCTTTCCTCCAGTGTATTAACACACAGCCAAATGCTCCAGAACAGCAAACTCCCAAAACTTCTGTTTTTATAGAGGTGGTCTGTCATGGTCCTGGGCCTGTTACCCAGCGTTTTGAGTTTTTTGGATGTTGAAGTCTTGTTTCTTTGAATTATCTATTTGATTCCTGGTTTGTTTAGTGTTTACATTTACGACATGTATTCTTCTTTAGTATATTTAGTTTTGTTCCTAGTTCTCAGTTGCTTTAGAGTTTAGTTCCTACCTCAGTGTATATATAGTCACTGTCTCCACTTGTTCCTTGTCAGAGCATCAGTTCACCTTCCCCCCATGTTTCTCAGCTCCAGTGTTTCCTAACCCTAGTGTGTGTGTTCTAAGTTTAAGGTTTCAGTACGTTAATAGTTTTCAGTTACCTCTTTGTACATTATGTTTCGCCTTTTGAACTTTTTGTCATCAGCCAAAATAAATGGCTCGCCTTTTGTTAACTCTGCCTGCCTGAGAGTCTGCATTTGGGTCCTCATCTCCACAACACACATATGACATGGTCACAATTGCTGATGATCAATTAATCAAGTGCATTTGATTAGCAGCACCTGGCTTACCCTCCTAATCCCTATGGAAGCACAGTGCTGTGAAAATTTTCTTTTTTGCATGACTGTACTCAAGTATACTAAAAAAAAAAAAAGTATACTTTTAGACAGGCTAATCAAATACCATTCAAGGCATTCTCATAATTTATTTTCTAGTGCTAGTTAAAGTAAATACTGCTCTCCTTCTTTAGATCAAAAACTGAATACTGGACTTATACCTATATAAGTATTTCCACGATGTGACATTGCTATGGTTACTCAAGAAACTTGATACTTCCTTCACTTCACTCAAATACTGCAAGTTTTGAAGCTTCCATAAGCAGCTGTTACTATTTCTATCAGGTGTCCATGGCTCAAAGTCAAGCTCCATAAAGGTGTGCAGGAGGTGATTTGTACCCATGCAGCATCAGTATGGTTCATGCAAGCCTTCGGGATGGAGAAACTGCTTTGTCAACATACTGTGTTTATTGGTAAGGTGACAGTGTCACCAGGGAGAGAGCTGGATATTGGGAGGGAGGAGATATGGATGATGGATTGAGGGCTGCATGAAAGGGCAGAGGGAGGGACGTTATCCCTCTGGTACCCAGTTGGTACTTGTGAGACAAGTAATACTGCAGCAGCTGCAGTCCACGTCATCCTGGAGCTCATATCTCAGGCATTTAGCCCCCCTTTCCTCCTTTTAGTGACACAAATCATTTTGCAGGAGAATGCATCGATTATTTACCCTCTCAGCCTGACTCATGTAGTATATGAACACCCCTCACTGTCCATCTTCCTGTCCTTGTTTGCCTGTAGCAAATTCTATTATGAAGTGTTTAAGTGACAGGTCATGCTTCGGCTCACTGCATTCTCAATGACATGTCCTGAACATAGCAGGATCACACAAGAAAAGGATCTCTATATATCGAGGATATTGACTCAGCTGGGTAATGTTTGCACATGCAAATCTCTGTATCACTATACTCGATGTGCATGGATCTCCCTTAAGTTAGTATTCATGACTGTACATGAGCATGATGTTCATGTGAGAACACATAATGACATGCCAAGAGGTGGGTGTTGATGATGTATGTTAAAGCACAGACCGTAAAGTCTTAATGCAGTTTTCTGTGACCTTGAAGCCATATGCCTATGCCTGGAGTAGTCCCGCTCAGCGTTACAGGGACTCAGAAGACAGCCAGTTCCTGGCTGCAGCAGAACAAAAGTGAGATGAATGGAGGATTTCTGGCTTTCATCAACGGGTGTTCTATCTGGTAACACAATATTCAACCTATGTTGCCAAATAGGACACCATTCTGAGAAAGTGCAAGGTTATCCTCGATTAAACTTTTCACTCAAAAAAATCATCAGTACTAAAAAAGGACGTATAGCATCTCTGTAATTAAAATGTAACCTTTTAATTGGACTTGACACATTTCTTTAGCTACTTTATTAATCTGACAAACATTCAGTTTCTGATAGGCACAAAGGTATTTTAAGTCTGAAGTAAAAAATCAGTAATTCATCTGTAGGATTTGCTTGGAAAAATAATTGTTTATATATCAACTCTATTAACCTTACATATCTATATCTAACACCTCAAGGGGAGTGTGCACCCAGAATGCACTAAACCCCCTGGGAAAAATTCAACCATTTACCAATAAAATTAATTCAAATATACTTCTGTATTCTTGTTTTCGCAGACTGGAACTGGCACACGTTATAGATTTGCATCACATGGCTGCAGGACTATTTTAAAAAGCAGATTTCTGTAAAGATTTAGAAAAAAATTGTGACAGTTCTGTCAAAATAATTTCAAATGATAGATGAAATAACACATCTGTGTACATTTACAAGAAATGTAAATAAGGTGGAAGTTGAAGCCCCTGGGAAGATGTGTTCCACTCCTGAGAGTATTGAGAGCTATGGCAAGTGTTGTAACAGGGGAAGAATATGGTTAAATCCCCAAGGTGAGGGTGTGTTGGATGATCCTGCATGTGGATGCTTACTCTGCAGGAAAGGAGGAAAAGAGTGGGTCCCACACTCCCTTTGCCTCATCAAACAGCGATTGGCTCCTGCGGAGTAAATCTCCTATCACAGAGCTTACCTATCTCCAGTGGTGGAGGAGGGAGAACAAAGCCAGGTGACCCCCACATTCAAAGTACAGTGAGTTTGCTGTACGTGTGTTTTAGTTTGTCTATGTTTGCGTGTGTGCGACTGTGTATGTTTGTGAGTATATGTGGGTACCTCTGACATCTCTGGTTTCGTATACGGTGTTAAATTACCCGGTGGGAGCTTTAATAGAGCTAGAGACACTCTTGATTGTGAGTCTGGATAAGGGAGAGTGAAGGGAGTGAAGGGGAGCAGAGCGGAGCTGCCAGGCGGGATAGAGAGGGTACAATAACTTCTGCAGAACCGGGGACACGGGTGAGTGGTGCAGATATCTGCACACAGCTGGATGTAAACTTTTAACTTTTTGATTGATTTGGATGTGATTTGGGGTACTTTGATGCTCGGACCTGATAAGCGTAATAATATCATTTGATCTGTTGTTTCTTTCAATGTCATTTCAGTGTGAGATAATACTGAGTTAATTCAGTTGTAAGATATTTGCAGCAGAAAGCTGCTTTTGGAATCAATTACAATGTCTGAGATCCAAGAATGTTGACCAAACTGCAGTTTTTCTGTCCTTTGTCTTGGGCTCAGTAACTCCTTTGCTGTTATGGCACAATCAATTTATTTATTTTTTTTTTTTTTGCATAAGCTCTATATAATATTCTTACATAAGAACAGACTGTTACATTATCTGCTACATTGCAAGTGGAAACTGAGTCCCACGTGTCTGTCAGATCCCTTGGTGTCTCGTGGACACAGAGGTTGCAGCCTTCGAGCGTATGTCAGGATTTGGTTACCTGTCCGAACCAGACAAATGGAATGATAAACAGCCTCTTAGAGATAAGGTAAATGTGATGCTGATAGTTTATCCTGAGGCCGAACAGTGTCTGGATGGATTAAACAAGTTACTAGTTAGGTACTTACAATCAAACATTTAGATATTGAGACAAAATAAATGGGCTTTGGTTTTGATGAGTCTCTGTTTTCAGTCATAAGTGAAGGTTCAGATGTTTTTTCTATAATGAAACAGTTTTGCCATACATAATCAGCAATAATACCATCCATACTCTGTGTAAGCATTTTCACAGCCGAACTTGCCGAGTTTGTCTTTTCGTTTAGGTCATGGGAGAGAATTGGGGGAAAAAAAATAACTGTACAAGCAAAGTATCAGATGGCAGGTTCTTTGCTTATCCAAATGGGAGCTGCCAGAAGTGTATTGCAACATTTACCGAGTTTCACAACATTCCTTTTTCCCACCCCTATTTCACAGATTACACAGAGGTCTGAACCCAAAAAGTAGTGTACAGCTGCCTGAATGATAACCAGGAGGAGGGAGGCCCTGCCAGGATATTCAGCGTGGCACTGGCTGTGGTGTCTCCTCTGTCTACTAAACAAGGCTGATAGACAGAGCTGTGGCTAGTGAGAAGACGGGCAATGGAGGTGCCACTTGTTAATTTTGAAAACATGGATGATGTTGGCATCAACCTGGGAGACCCAAGCGACTCTGGGTACCCAACCTCACCCCCCTCAGAGGCCCCTGATCAGAATCTTTTAATCCAGCGTTTGACTTCTCCTCAACAGTCGCCACACAGAGGACGACGCAGCCATCAGTCTGGTGCAGAGGGGCTCTCACCTTCCACTCCTCCTACAGTGACCACTAAAGCCAACTCCAGCAGTGGCAGTTTGATCTCTAATCTAAAGCTCCTGATCAACAGTGAGTCTCCCACTGACAGTGTTTTCAGTAAGATGCCGAGGGATTATTATGAAAATGAAGATTTGTTTGAAAAGCACTGCATGGAAGAAAAAGATGAAAAAGTTGTCATCAATATTTCAGGACTGATGTTTGAGACCCAGCTCAGCACCCTGAATAAGTTCCCGGAGACACTGCTTGGTGACCCTATGAAGAGGATAAGTTACTTTGACCCAATGAGAAACGAGTACTTTTTTGACAGAAACCGCCCATCTTTTGATGGGATTCTCTACTACTATCAGTCAGGAGGGAGAATCCGCAGACCAGCCAATGTACCCTTAGATATTTTTGCTAATGAAATTGTTTTCTATGAATTGGGTCATGAAGCGATGGAGCAGTTCCGTGAAGATGAAGGGTTTATCAAAGAGCCAGAAGTTCTTTTGCCCACCAATGAACTCCAGCGACAGTTTTGGCTACTGTTTGAATACCCAGAGAGTTCCAGTGCAGCCAAATCTGTAGCTCTGGTTTCCGTCTTGGTTATTGTCATCTCTATCTTCATCTTCTGCCTAGAGACTCTGCCAGAGTTCAGGGAGGACAACGACTTTATTCCAGGTGTAACTCAAACTATCAATGGCACCCAAGATGATAGTGCCCTTCATCCAACCACTAAAAACCTGCTGGCATATTTTACAGACCCTTTTTTCATAGTGGAGACAATTTGCATCATTTGGTTCTGCTTTGAAGTCTGTGTCCGCTTTGTGGTGTGCCCGAGCAAAAGTGATTTCTTCAATAACATCATGAATATCATTGACATCGTCTCAATTATTCCTTACTTTGTAACCCTGGGAACAGAGCTGGCTACAACACCTGATGATGATGTGAACTCTAGTCAGAACATGTCCTTGGCAATCCTAAGAATCATCCGACTAGTGAGAGTCTTCAGAATTTTTAAGCTCTCTCGACACTCAAAGGGGCTTCAGATTTTGGGGCAGACCCTGAAAGCCAGTATGAGGGAACTGGGGCTGCTAATCTTCTTCCTTTTTATAGGAGTCATCTTATTCTCAAGTGCCATCTACTTTGCAGAAGTGGATGAGCCCCAGACGCAGTTTGTTAGCATCCCTGATGGCTTCTGGTGGGCTGTGGTGACGATGACCACTGTGGGTTACGGCGACATGTGCCCCATCACCATGGGAGGCAAAATGGTCGGCACTCTCTGTGCCATTGCTGGTGTTCTGACCATTGCCCTGCCTGTCCCTGTCATCGTGTCCAACTTTAACTATTTTTACCACCGTGAGACTGAGCAGGAGGAGAAACAGGTGATGGATGCAGCAGCAGAGGCTGCCCAGAAAATGTCATCAGCAAATAAGTATGGAAGCACACTTTCACTAAACAAAAGTAACAGCACCTGGCAGAATGAAAAGAACGGCATGCACTGATAGAGAAACTCGAGCATTTATTTATATAAAGGGCATGAAAAACACGTGGAAAATCAAACATATCCATTAATAAGATACACTGGATAATCAGTTTATCTTTCTTTCTGTTTTGTACTCCAAACATGTCAGCATTTGTGCAGATAATTACAGTATTAATAAGCACCATGTGGTCCTATGGCAGCTGGGATAGGTTCCAGCCACCCTGCAACTCTGGCTTAGATAAATGGTTAAGAAAATCTGTGGATGTGTGTGTGTGTGTGTGGCAAGAAGGCCACATAAGTTGTCTGCCTGCATGTGGATGTGTCAAAGTGCAATTACCACAACTACTACATCAGTTACCTTTTTAAGCATGACTGAAAGGTATAATTATATTATCTTTCATCCAGTGCACGGAAAAATGTGTTAGCTTATAGGTACTTGAGGCAAATACTTAATCTTGAAAAACTTTATTGTTAGAGTAAATACTGTAATGACAGGATAGGCAGTTGTGTAATGTCCTTCTGGGCTGTATTAGCAGACTAAGTGACAGAACAAAACAAATCAAAAATGATTTTGAGCAGCAGAAGTGCAGAAGTGGAAGTATACTCAGTACTCATATTACATCACAGTCCCATGTTAGTCTATACTTCATCATAATCAGCAGAATCTTGAGAGGACCTGGCATGATTTTCAAGGTCAGATGAATGTATCCAGGCAAGAGGACATCAGCACATACATTGACTTATCAGCAAATCTATACTTGTCGAGAAGTAGCACTTTATATGACACAGCATAACAATATCTGTATGATAAATAGTTGGCACGTTAGCATGTCTGCTATTAATCTTCTAGATAGGCTGCAGAATATAAATCAAATGTAATACAGCAATATAGTACAGTCAGTAGTTGCACGAAGCAGTTTTAGCTTTTAAAATCAAATTTCATTTAATTATTTGGCATTTTGCTCCAAATTATGCAAATTAGGCTATATATGTGGATCACCTTCCAATGTGTGATAATGTGAATTTACCCTTTAAAAAACACATCAATCCATTGCACTTAATGCTTTTTTCCACATATCTCTTAAGCACTTTTGGAATTTTGCACCATCCACTGTTGGCAGGGAAAACATTTTTTAGTGTATAGAAATGTGAGAGGAGATGTGTATTTGTGATTAGACTAAGAGAGCTGAAGAAAGGACAAAGGCAAAAAAAAGAAAAAAATCCACTTTGCACTCTTTTATTTGAACATTTCTCCATTTGCCTTTTTTCTCTCATTTTTAACTGCATGGCATAGTGTGCCGGAATGAAGTTTACTTCTTGTTATCAGCAACTGAAAGTTTGAATATTTACTGTGGCTGAATGTGTTATAGTATTTTAATCATAATAGTAATGACCATTGTATTCCACATGATAGGAAAAGCCAATACCTTAAGTGGATTTGTGAAATGAAGAGAACAAATGATAAATGTGCACAGTTTATTTGAAAAATATGAATTGGTACTGTATATGCATGCCACATTTTGACCTTAAAAATGTACTGTATGTAAGTTTATTAAACATATAAATACAGCTTGTACTGAAATGTAAATGGATGTAGTTGAAAAACAGTCAGTACCTTTCTAATATGCAATAATGATGTGACATATGGATGAAAAAAAACGAATGCTGTATTTTTCACCCATGGGAAGAGCAATACCTGTAATTAAAATGCAATAAAGTGACATCAGTTGTCACTTGGGTACTCAGCACTTTACAATGTCATGAAGCACTTAATATTTAAGGACTGTTACTGTGTGTGTCAACATTGTACAGTACGAGTCATAATTTGCTATGTTTTATTTATCCAGCAAAGAGTGCCTTTCATTAAACATGTATCCTAAATGTGTGAAGTTTCCTTTAGATCATTTCTTTTCTGGGATGAAATGTACCCATGTTTAAATTTAAAGGTTTTAAACTTTTTTTCCCTGTGTTTAATAATAATGGTGATGAATGGAGGTGTAAGTCTCAGTGTATGGTTTCAGGGTTGAATACTCATTAACGCCTCATGTTAGCTGTTATTAACGCCTCCTCGCTGTTAGTTGTCTGCTGATATCATGATGGCATCCCTCTCTGTTTCTTCAGCTCTCTATAAAAAAACATTCTCTCTAGTCACTCATGCCTAACACTGTGTCACATCACAAGACAGAAAAAGTCAGGCTGTTTTAAACATTGATATATATCGAGACTGGAGGAGCAGATGTTTGTCATTGTGTGTTCTCGAAAAAGCCTGTTAGGCTATAAAGAATAAGGGAGATACAGTCCTGTTAGAAATAGTTGGGAAGATCAAAAAAGGATTATCAACTTATACAGAAATCTAACAAATGGCAGGACTTTGGCTCAAAAATGTGAAGTAGAAACAGGATTAGCTGTTCCTTTCTATTGGCAAAGCTCCTCACTGGATGGAGAAATTCTAATACTGTGTGCCTAACAATGCCTTTGACTGGGATCGTTTCTGAAGCAAAAGCACCAAATTAAATATGCAGACCTAATGAATCATTTATAAGATTATCTATCTTGGCTTCCAAAGCTAGGCGCTGACTATTTAACTTGTTTTACTGTCCCATACAGTCACAGGAAGGACATATTCTCAGTCGGTATGTGTAAACAATATCCAAGTTTGATGGGTGCAGATTTTGTATATGTAATGCATTTTGTTTGCTGAGTCTTGCCTCAGTGAAACAAAGCTGTTCCAGTGTTTTCACGCTGAAACATACTGACTGTGTTATTACCGTCTGTTTGGCGGCCTGTTCGTGTCACTAGTTAACACTCAGGTCACCGGGCCACCCTTCTGCCCCGCTGATCACTGATTGTACAGTGATAGCCCAAAGACAAGGTCTGATAGCATTTTAGCATTTAACAGACAGGTGGCTCTGGCAAGGTCAAAGCCAATGTGAGGCTATCATTTATAATTCATTGGGTGTTTCATGAAGAGATCACATCCATCCTGCCTTACATAAAGATTCACCGCAAGAAATCTATTCAAAGCAGATGGTCCAGTCACTGTGACACAGCACACTGTACCACAACCCTTAATGGATCTAAAAATATCGCTATTGCATGACTCTGTTTATCCTTTTACTCTCCAAGTTGGTGACAAGCTCTGTCTCATTGCTTTAAAAGAAAACAATGGACTGGTCTCTCATGAAAGCTCAGACACTGAGTCTCATATCAGTAGATTGGGTTACTGTTTTGTCAGCAGACACGTTAAGCCAATTTCAAAGCTGCACAGACAGCAGCCTGTGTACTGTAGTTCACACCCTCCAGAGGGCAAAGTCACTTGGACCTCTGCAGCTTGTGTTTGTAATAAATCTCTAAAAAGTCTCCAATTTCTTCCAGTGACTTGGATGCAGGACCAAGCCCACAGTAACAGCAAGGCTTGATGACCTTGCTGTTATAGACTTTTGATCAGAGTATGAAGTCAGTGATGCAATGAGTGGCAAAGCAATCCTCATGGCTTTAATATTGATTAAAGTTCAGCCGCGTTCACCTACAGTATTACTTGAATCATTGATTCTGTGCCATGACCTTGCTGACCAAGAACTTTTAAACGTGGGTTTTGCATTACTCTTATTACTCTTATAGCTTCTTTATTAACTACAGAACTAATATGATGACATAAACAAAAAAACAAAAAAAAGGGAGAGCTGCATTATAACAAATGAGCAGTAGATTTTTGGCATAGGACAAACTAAGCTTGCGAGGTACTCCATCTGCTCTCTCAGCACTGAAGGATGAAGAACAGACAGGTGGATGTACCTTTCTTTTCAGTAGGGTGGGGATCAGGCATCCTGACACAGTGTGATAACACACTGCTCCACAGATGGAGCTTAGTTGGAAAGTCCTTCTTCGTACCTTTTTGTTGTTTTTTTTTTGTTTGCCTACACTGGAGATCCCTTATGTGTAAAATTTAAGAAGAACCTCTTACCTCAGTGCTGCCTTTACTGGATAAGGCTGGTGGTATTTTATGTTTCTTATTGTCAGTAAATTCCATTAAAAAAATCAAAACAATGAACTGATCCTAGTAAACAGGTATTTCCCACAGAGGCAAACCCAATAGTTTACTTCTCTGTATCTTAGGAAAACAAAAACAAAAAGCATCAGTGAACAACACTGAGTGACATGTTTATACATGTTTATCATCTTTATATTGTAAGGTAAAGACTAGATAACATTTGACAGAACCTAAACAATCCTTTTTTGGCATGACTTTGCTACACTCTTCTATAAGAGTGAAGTTACATGCTTAGTTGGTGCGTTAAGTGGGTACAGCCACAAAAAATTGGCAGAGACACAGACCCTCGCTCTTACTATCTGGTGATGAATTTTACGTCACTCAGAAACAAAGCATACCCTATAGTGGACTTGTGGACACGGAAAATATTATCAAGGCCTTAGACTGTATAGATTTGCCACATACACAAATCTCTGCTGATTATTCTTATTTATTGATGGACTGTTTTATTTTGAACATGTAAATATAACTAAAATAACAACAAAATACATTGTAAACCAAAAAAAACAAAGTAAAAGACATCGAGTTGCCATGAAAATGTATATGAATATACCACACAATTTACATCCCCAAAAAGAAGTAGGATGAAGTTTACACTTATATGAAGTTTACTCTTATTTACAGTTGTGCTCATAAGTTTACATACCCTGGAAGTTTTGGCATGATAACATACACACAAGTTGACACACACAGGTTTAAATGACTACTAAAAGTAACCATCCTCACCTGTGATCTGTTTGCTTGTAATTAGTGTGTGTGTATAAAAAGTCAGTGAGTTTCTGGGCTCCAGACAGACCGCTGCATGTTTCATTCAGTGCTGCACTCTCCAAATGTAGCGTAGTGGTGTGGCTGTTTCAAGATGCACAATAAGGAGGTACTTGAAGAAAAATGGACTGCGTGGTCGAGTCACTAGAAGAAAATCATTACTACACCAATGCCACAAAGCAGCCGGTTTACAATATGCCAAACAGCACAGAGACAAGCCTCAAATCT
>VUQS01035381.1:0-12246 GCA_015108495.1 Heterochromis multidens | reverse complement strand
TTTTTTTTTTTTTTTTTTTTAATTTTTTTAAATTGTATTACAGTCTGTTCAGACATTGGCAATAAACAGCCATATACACAAGAAAAAAGGTCCTAAACCACATTTAACCTAATGTAAATCTCAGAAATATAACCTGTAGCTGCATTTAAGTATTCCTTTTTAGGAAAAAGCATGGCTCTTTCTGTAGTTAGATTGACAGAGACACAGAGTGTAGCAGTGTTGGCTCAGTGGAGAGGCAGGGAGAGGGGAGCTGATATGTTTAATGGAAGGGTTAACAAGGAGAGGAGGAGGGTCAACAGGACTGGATTACACCAGTCAAGTACTTAACAAGCGGCAGCCCGCATTTCACTGTGACTGTCTGAGACATAACTAAAGTAGCTGCAAAGACAAAAGGCAATGCACCAATACATAATGTATATACTAAACTCAGTTAGGATTGCTAATGATGCTGCTATTAATGTCAATAAGGGTGAATTGTACAGTTTCTTTCCCTGATGACTGTCTGCTTTAAAACAACGTAAATGTCAAAGTAATTATCCAACAGAGATTGGACCAATTGGGAAAAAGCAGCTGTATCATGTCTGCTCCCCTCTGTGCTCTACATTTTCTCTTTGCATCTCTTGTTTTTGTTTCCACATGTTCTTTCTCTCACCACACTTTGGGTCGGATTCCTCTGGCCTTTTAGCTCACAGCAGTTGCAAAGAGCATTTGGACCTTCAACAGAATCTCTTCTAATCACACACATGCAAGCTGTAGTACATTCACCACACAAAAATGTAAAGTTGAGAAATTGTTTAAAGACATGTGCGCCCAGTGTGGTGAGAGTTTGACTTAAAACAGTGCAGGCTACAGGCTGTGGTCTGCAGTGGTCCTGAGCTTGAATTTATTCCATGCTAAGAATATATGTGACATCCTATCTGACCAAACAAAATGACCACAATCACCAAAATATGCACCAGTGCACTTTTTTTTTTTTACTGCTCAGATGTGATGGTTTAAAGTGCCTCCTTTGAATAGCTGCATTCAGTCTGAGTCCCAAATCAATTGGTACAATCCCAGGAGGTCCTGGGATATGAAGTCATACCAGCAGGAGAGACCGAATCACTCCTAACCTCCAGTGCATAACATGAATGAGTTTGAGATGATTTATATGTAAGATGATAGTAATATCTAATAGTAATGCTATAATAATCATAATATTAAAATATTAACTTTCTTTATATGAAACCTTTTAAAAACAGTTTACAAAGTGCTTTCATAGACAAGTAAAAGTAGTTAAGGTAAATTAAAGCTAAAGCCAAACAGTAAGGCTGACTAAAACAGAATAATGAAGGTGTTGGTGTTCAACAAAAGAAAAAAATGGACAAAAATTAAAACACAAAATGTCACTTTGAATAATACATACCAATTAAAGAGTTAAAACAAGCAGTGCAAGCACTTTTTAAAATTCTGTATATTTTCAAGCTTTTTTAAAAAAATTTTTTTTTATAAAAGATGTTAACTAGAAAAGTCGGCTATAAACTAGTAAGATGGGTGCCATTAGCTATGCTAACAGATGTAGGTTTTGTCTTTGAAAAACAAAATAAAGTCCCCACAAACCCTGTCATTGATTCAGCTCACTGTGCTGGACACATTCCTCGGATTTTGGTCCATACTGACACAATAGTTTCAAAAAGTTGCTGCAAATTTGTCGGCTGCACATCCGTGAATCTCCTGTTCCACCAAATCCCAAAGGTGCTCTATTAGATTGAGATCTGGTGACACTGGAGGCCATTTGAGTACAGTGGACTCATTGCCACTAACTCAAGAAACCAGTTTGAGATGATGTGAGCTTTGTGACACGGTGTGTTATCCTGCTGGAAGCAGTTATCAGAAGATGGGTTGACTGTGGTCATAAAGGCATGGACATGGTCAGCAACAGTACTCAGGCAGGCTGTGGTGTTTAAACAATGCTCTTCTACATGTCTTGGTTGTAACGAGTGGTTGAGTTACTGTTGCTTTCCTATTGGCTCAAAGGACTCAATCAGAAAGGCTTTTTTACCCAGAGAACTGTCACTCACTGGGTATTTTCTTTTTCAGATCATTCTCTGTAAACTCTAGAGATTGTTGTCCAGGAAAATCCCAGTAGATCAGCAGTTTCTGAAATACTCAGATCTGCCCATCTGGCGCCAATAACCATGCCACATTTAAAGTCACTTAACATTCTGGTGCTCTGTTTGAACTTCAGCAGGTCATCTTGACCATGTCTGTGCGCCTAAATGTGATTGCTTGATTAAATATTTGCGTTCAGGAGCAGTTGAACACACATACCTAATAAAGTTGCCAGATTCTATATTGATATAGAAGAACCCGGCGTTTCTTGAAATTGGTTTCAGTCCACAAAATGAGTGGGAGAACCAAACTGTTAAACTACATGACTGTCACTTACAGACCAGGGATTCTACAAGTTTTCACCTCTGATCACACAAGAAAAATGCTGTATTTGTAATGTGTCATTTCAGTGAGGTAGTGAGAGAGTGAGTTTTCTGTTAGTGTTCTTTTTGTACTGGTTTATACTATAACTGTTAGCGAGGTAGTTTTTAAAAGATTTTTGACAACATTTTTAGGAGGGTTTAGTGTGCTATAAATGTCTAGAACAGAAGAGCCCCAGTGGCCCCACAAAAACATTCCAAGGGCCACCACTGGCACTTTGAGAGCCCTGGAAACAGACAAATGCAAAAGAGATATCAAAGCTCCAACACAGTACCATGACTTTTCCAAACAAGTCTCTGCTTACAATGAATACACTGCATTGTTATAGGGCTGTCCCAAATACAATTTTCTGGGCTTTGTAAGGTCTCTTTTCTCTCTCTCTCTCGCAGTGAACTACTGTGCCATCATTCTATGAAGTCTTGCTGCTCACTCACCCAATGAACACTCAGCGCAGTGAGAGCGAGCACCGTTCCTGTGCCAGGAGAGCAAGACATCACTGAACACACACTATAGATTTTCTGCTAGGCCTTTTTTGAAAAAGAAAAGTCAGCTCAGGGGTACAGTTGTCTAAGTTTAGAAACAAGTTAGCTAAATTAGCAACAGTGAGGTAGACTGAAGCCTGCTGATCTCAGCTGTGAGCACGATTTGAGGCAAAGAATCTGAGATTAGATTACATTTCTTTTATTTCTGGATTAAAGGAAAAGAAAATCTGAATCCAAACACTGAAAACTGATCATTTACCCAATAAACAAAAATCACAATACTGAATACTTGGCCACAACCTTACTTGCTTACAAAAACTCTTTGGTTCTAAGTGGGGAAAGAAAATCAGGACATGAGACCGAAAACTTGATCAAAAATCACTTAAGTGTTTTTCAGAAATGCATCTGCTTCCTTATCTTTTTTTATACATCCATTTTACTGTTTTTAGTATGCACACCTTAAATTTAAAGGTGTGTGTTGGCATGTGTATTCTGAAAACTCATATGCACATATGCCAGTGACTGTGTGGGTTTATCCTCCACTCCCAGCTACAATCACTGTAGCTGCTGCTCTGAGCCTCAGAGGAAATGTTAATGGATCTTACTCCATTTGGCCAGTATAATAGAGATGTAAGGTTTTAATAATTTGCCTGTAGAATATTGAAAAATCCGCAGTAATCATGAATTAATGGTCCTGCCTTCATTTCCAGCTCCAGTGTGTTTCAGCTCGGAGCTATTACCAGTTTGATATAAGATGAGGGCTGAGGTGTGAAGTCTCAATGTATCTTCAGAGAGGTTTGGGATTAAATCATATTGTAAATTCATCAGCTGCTGTGGGGTGTTACCACAGTTCGACCATAATCAAGCACATTTGAGCAGAGGCGTGAAAGTGTTCGTGAGAGCTGGAAACGAGAGGAGCTGTGCATATGGATACATGTTCTTCGTGCATTTGTGTGTGTCCTTGAGTTTGTACTGTAGAGAGGCACTGGTGTATAAACAAGCATACAATACACACTGGCGATAAATGTTTTGGAGCTGTCTCAGGAAGCTTCTTTTTTTTAAAATTCCACAGAAAATTCTTTCAAACCCGGAGTGAGATGCATGTTAAGTAGCTCTGGCATATGCAGGAAACTGTTTGCACTCCTGGGTGTCTGTGTGTTAGTGTAGAAGCCTCATTCATGTTCGACATTCGAGGAAGTGTTTTTCTTCTCACTGTAAAGCCTCTATTTTCATGCATTTCTAACACTGACACATACACTTTTATTAAAAAAAAATCACTGTGTGTGTCTCAGAAAGTGGATATAGCCTCTCATCACTTCCTCCCTGGCTCTTTTTACTCCTCTTTCACCCTTCCCCAAGCAATTTGTGCCTGTCATTTTTACACTTCCTGTCTCCCAAGCTCTCCCTTTGTTTCCTGTCTTAACTTCTGTGTCTTTATCTGCTTGTATTCAGAGTATAAATTCTCACATAGATTCATGATACCATAGGCCATCAAGTTTAGCTCTAGGTGAGAAAATGATGATAAGCATGATGCCACTATAAGTATTTTGGATTTTTGGAAGCAGACTAATTATCAGCTAATGTTAGGAAGTTTGGTTGGCAAGTTGCATCTAAAATCTGTATAACTGCACTGCATGGACACACACATACCTGCTAATTAGTGCTAATGGACTAATAAAATACTAACTCACCACAACTGGAGTTATTGGACTTGTTGTTAGTACAATCAGTTGCACAGCAAGCCATGTTATCTATACTATTCTGTTAAAATGCTCCAAAAGGCACTAATACCAAAAACACATATAGGAGGACCAGTCCACTGAGTCCAGTTAGCAGAGCTTAGGCCTGGAAGACAGCGCTCAGCTACATCTGTCTGTGTTGGCACACTTGATGAAACATAAAAGCAAATCACTCTGCAGTTATGTAGCAGGAAACTATCCATAGAGGCCAAAACTGTTTGTATCAGGCTCTGAAAATGCTCATTTCATACCTGAAGATGGGCATTTTAACATGGGACCCTATGGAGTGATTTGCTTTTGTAGCCAGACTCGGGTTGCCACTCGAGAAACTACAGTTCCTAAGCTGCAAAGCTACAAAATAAAACTAAGGAGAATGAGTACAGCAGAGTTGCCGAGCTTTAAATTAGCAGTGTGGCAGCAGATGTAGCCATCACAGCAGAAAATACTGGAGGCAGTGTTTTCGATGTGCAGTCTTCCCTTGCTGTCAATCTTTAAGTTGTGACTCTACCTATTCATGTCCCATCTGTGTCCTCACTCCATGTTTCACTCCTTTCTGCTTGTGCTGTTTTAAGATAATCTGTAGCTGGATGATTAGTAATGTGTCACTGAGGGGCTTGGAGGCATCTGAAGGGCTGTGGATTTTTAGTCAGTGCACTGCAGTCCAAGTTCATGGGAATTAGTTCATACTGATCAGTTACAGTAATGAAGGCATTTGCTTGCTGCCTTCGAGAGGCAATACATTTATCATTAAACTGACATTAGATTGTTTGATTACAGAGGAATATGAACCATGTTAAGCACTGATTAAAAATAAGTGACCACTGTGAAGAGGCACACATAGTCACATAGCAAACTATTAATACCACAAACTTAGTTCAGTCAGGACCACAACAGCCAAAAGAAGACTGATATTTCCATCTGCAGTTTTTCATAATTGGCAGTATGGTTCTGTTCTGGGACCTCCCCACCCAGCATGAGGCAGGGAGATCAGGAGCAAAACCCCAGCACAGAACAAAGCAGGCAACAATGAACAATGAGTAAAAGTCCAACACAGTGTGAAAGGCGGAGCTGGGGTGGGAGTGGGTTGCCAAGCAGCTTACAAAGGCAGAAGCAACTCTGAGCAGACGAAAGCTGAAATAGCATTCCCAATATGAGACTTGCCTTGTGTGGAAGTATACCAGCTGAGCCATCAGCTGATGTGGGCTGGCAGGAAGATCAGCTGATCTGCTGGGATTGCAGCTAAGCTTGAGGTTGTGGCCTTCCTGAAATAATGACCATACTCAATCTTTACTTTAGAAAGACCTGAAGATGATGTTTTGTGAATGATACCTATTCAGGATCAATAACGTGTTTAAAAACTAAAAATAAAAAAATAATTTTTTTGGTTTAGTGGTGGTCTGTGGAGCCATTGAAATATGCACTAGTTAAATAAATTTTACAGTGATTTTTGTGTGTGTAGCAGGGCTATACTGACCAGAGAAAAGATGCTGTCATGTCTCTTAAATGATAGTAACAGCTCCTGCAGAGCATGCTCAGCTCTCAGTTGACTTGTTTGTATACCTGTGGGGGTCATCTTTCTACTTGCAGTCACAAACATTTTATCTCAAAGGCTTGCTTCAAAGAGGACGGGAAGATTGAAAAACAGGGAAAGTCAAAGATTTAGATTTCTAGAACAGTACAATGAACTTCTCTTTCTCTTCTCTCTGCAGTGAACAGAGTATCTGCCAGGCGCGAGCTGCTGTCATGGTGTATGACGACGCCAACAAGAAGTGGGTCCCAGCCGGGGGCTCCACAGGCTTCAGCAGGGTCCACATTTACCACCACACAGGCAACAACGCCTTCCGTGTAGTAGGACGCAAGATCCAGGATCATCAGGTCAGTGGATGAGACGGAGCTAGACTCTATCATGAGTTTACATTTTCACTTCATGATAACGTTACTATCACAATATCTATAGAACATTTGAAAAAGAAAAAAAGTCTGTGACCATAAGCATACAAGAACAATTACACAATTATTTATATTATGACGTTTGCATTACTGGCACAGTGTTATTACATTTTTAAATATCACAGTTATTGTCAATACATGGTTATCATGAAACACCTAATCAAAAGATTAATTTTTATATATCCACTGATGTCAACATTTGGCTAAATCCCCACAGATAAGCAACAATATTAATATTGTGTAGGTCCAAGTTGCGCAGCCACAGTCAGCCTGGCTGATCTGGGCACGCCATAGGACCTCTGATGGTGTCCTGTGGTAGCAGATCCTTATGGTTTAGTGGGTTGCTGGATGGGCATCCATGGGTTGGGCTTATTCTGTCTGGGACATTCCAGTGTTTGTAGTATTCATGTGCTGCTAGCTGTTCAGAGTCCTTTTCCAAATATGCATTTAGTTTGAAGATTGTGGTTGAGTTATAGGGCTGTGCCATATCATATTGTCTGCGATAATACGGGTATAAATTATTTACATATAAAAACGTCATATCTCATTATCATTGCTGCAGCAACACCATCCATTTATGTTCCCTAGTCTGCGCAACAACGACACAAGCCCAGGCATGAGAGCGAGAGTTACTTCAACAACTTCCAACAAAGCACAGTACTTAGCATAATATGCAAAGGTGAAGGTGGAAATAACAGAGTTGTTTCACCACTTGAGGTAAAAACACAGTTGAATACAACCAGGCTATGAAAGAAGAGATGCTAGCAGTGGAAATGTGTGACTCCAAATGTATAAACAAATGACATCACCAAGTGTCACTGGAGCACTTGATAGTTCGAATCCATGTGAAAGGAAGAGCAGACGGTGGATGGAAATTACTGATGCTGTTACATGGTGGAAAAACAGGGCTTTAAGCATCTGGTTAAAAAGCTTGACCCAAGATGCAACATCCCAGGTAGAAAATATTTTTCAGTTTTATTATGCAACATTATTGTGCAGCTCCTGAAGAGTTACAAGGTTAAGTTACTTTAGTTATTATTAAACTGAAGTGTTAAGCAGTTATTTTGTAGTTTTACTTAATTTTTCCCTTTTGCCTGTGAAAACACAAGACACTTTGGAAAGGAAACTGTCAGAAAAGTGAGACAGAACAGCAGCTGCTGCAAACCAAATGCAATCCCCTTGCTTAATGCAGGACTGCACACTTGTGCTGACCTTCCACTGAACCTATATTCTGAGCCTTCAACTGTTTTCTTCTTGACTCTCTAGCTACTCTTATTTCTGTGCATGTCAGCACATCCTGCTGCCTGGTAAGCTTTTATTCACAAGAAGATGTAAGCGTCATGTATTAAAGCAAGCCACACATGTATGAACACAGTGTTTCAGTCATACACAGCAGAATCCTGGAAAATGAGGACACTTGAGCAGAAAGAAGCTCAGATTAGCTCAAATGGCTCATAGCTTCAGAGCAAAGATAATCCTCAGTTTAGATAAAAGCATCCCAATCAGAGCTGATGCACCATGGGTACAGTTTGGTCCAAATCTGTGGAATTGTAAAAAACTCAAACATCCTGCAGTAAATGCAATACAAGAGAGCCTGCAAGATGTGAGCTGCGAATATTCAGACTGCTGTTTATTGTCCAAACCTTTGCAAACAGCTGTATGAGTGTGCACTGCATATATTCATTCATTCATTCATTCATTGGCAGATCAATACAGCATGAGGCTGTTGAGAGAAGGGGTGTGTGTGTGTGTGTGTGTGTGTGTGTGTGTGTGTACGTTTACAGCTTGTCAGTGATTCCCCCTAATTGAGCTGCGCACACAGTCTCAGCAGGTAGGGAGGAGAATAAACTATGATGCCACCATCTTCCCTTATCTCCTGCCTGACTGTGGATTCTCAAATAAAGCTGCTCTGCTAATAATGGTCAAATATTGTAGCCAGTGCCATGAGCAGCATGAGTAACTAAAGGCTAGGGGTAAGGAGGTGGAATTACCTGTACTGTAATGATAAATTGAGCATGCTTTTAGGACAAAAATCATAACTGCAACATCCCAGTTTTGAGTCTTTCTTTGCGTGTTGTGCTGCTCTCCCCACTAAATACACTTTGTAACAATAAGAGCCTTGTCTTGTGTTACCTTTCTGACTTTGGTGTAGCAGTTTGTGAACCACTTATCCTTTCTATAGTTTCTGCATCCATGAGTGTGTTAGGGTCTGCTTGGTTCAGAGTGATGTAAATTTCATCATCAGATGGTAAATGTAAGACACTGTACGAGTGGGCCTACCACTTTATGACATCTCTGATTCATCTGCGGAGACACTAGACTACAGTGAACAACTACACATGTGCCCTTCAGGGGGACTTCAAAGCAGTGTAACAGGAAGAACTGCTCATCTGTGGTGTCTACAGTTGTCCATACAGAGTGGTCCTCCAGTTTGCAGAAGAAAATTAACATCAAAAGCTGGAGTCCAAGAAAGAGGAGATATCAACAGACCATACTTGCCTCCCCGCAGGGAACCATTAGATGGGAAGAATCGGAGCTAGCTTGTTAGCAGAGATTGAACTTTGAATATAAGAGCAAGGAGATTGTCCACTAATCAATCATGTCTCGAACAGATGAAAAAGTAAATCGCAAAATATACCTGGTCAGCCCACCCAAGTAAACTGTGTGTGTGGAAAACACTGCTCTTTCCATCTGTATTGTCAATTTCCCCAGAACACAGTGAAATTCAACAGTGTCTCCTTTAAGCTCATTTGTGTAAAGTTATTGAGACTCAGATCTCTGGATGCTTCATATTGTTAGCCTTCTAGGACAAGGAACAATTATTCTCTCATAACTTTGACTTTAATTGCTAGTTGCCAATAAAAAAAGTAATAATGATAACTGTTAAGGGAGTCTTAATGGAATTTATGAGTGATTGCAGTTTCTTTTTCACTGAATAATGGCAGTCACCACTTTCTCATTCCCAACCCATCACAAGACCAAGTATATAACAGTGATTCTTTGACGTTTGTTATCTTTCTTCTGGGATGGCGCAAAATCTCTTTGTATACAAACTGAGGCTAGTGAACACCGTTTATAGCAGCTTCCCGTTCCTCCAACCTCTGATCTGGTTCCCATGTGGAATTTTAACATATCTAATGAAGCAAATTGGAGCAGTTAGACAGTGGAATTTTGTTATTATCTTGGAACACATGTCTCATATTCACAATATAGACCTAATAAAAATGACTTGCTGGAGTGTGCACATCATAAATAATGAGGTCTAGAAAAACATGGACGAGTCAGAGGCTGGACTGGCTGTGTTTGTGTTGGCGCTTCACACTTGGGCTCCAGGCTGATTCTCACTGTGTGGCACTGCCTATCATACCATTTCCTCTATTTGTTTCACTACCATCCACAATAAGCATTTCCAATTACACAGACTCAGTTCCTCCTCACATTTATTTGCTGATTGTTGTCTTACCCATCAATATCAACAATAAAAAGCGATTTTGGAAATCTTTTCCTGCCTGCCAGAGGGACATTAACAAAAACTCAGACACTGACACTAGATTGTTTCCATGGTAAAATAAACTTCTGCTCTGGCGCTAGACCTCATTTTCCATAAATGAGCAGATTGGTTACAGGTATTAGCACTTGTAGAACTGTTTATTGGCCAAAGCAATATTGTGTCTTCTGGAAGAAATATTACCTTGAAGCCTTGTATCAGTACAGTTTAATCCTTCATTTACATCAGGAAGCCGCAGAAATCTTAATTTACCACCAAACCTCATATGATAAGCTTTGAACCGCTGGGTCCCTGTTGGGGAATGTTTTGAATTTATTCTCTTTATTAGTTTGGACATGAGATGGCACAGTGATTATGAGATTAAACCGCATTACACGTCTTTTCAGGGTATATCAGCTGTATCAGATGAACTGTAACACTGTGTGTGTGTGTGTGTGTGTTTTGTACATCAACTGCACCATGGTGCTAAAGAATTCACTGATAATGCTGATTATGATTCTTCAATTATAAATATTTTTCATTGTTGGAAAAGAGGTTTCACTTTAACAGCAGAGAAAACATGGTAGTGTGCTAAAAATCCAACTAATCTATAGCAAATGTATAACAATAATGCAGCCTTCTCAAAGGTTTCAGAAGCCTGTTCAGTTCAGAAATGTTAAATACATACTGTATATAAAAGATGGACACAACAAAGCCGCTATAGAGAGGGATATGGCACTCATGAATCCTGAATTGAAATCTATGGAAAAACAGCAGAGATGGAAACAGAAGCATAGCTGGCAGGAGAAAACATTATTTGAATCTTATTTTAGGATGGAGTCGGAATCATATTGGACTCGTGACTCTATACATGCAGTTTTCTCTCGCCATGACCACTGAAATTAAAGGTAACTTAGATAATGCTGCCAAGATGGCTGAATCTATGTACCCATCATGATATCACCCACTGGTTTCTGGACTGTGCAAAATGAAGCCTTGGTGTTAGCATTTTGGCTGCTGCCATGCTATAGACTGTATAGTTTGTTTCGTGTATCTGAAAGAAAAAAGTATCGGCCAACATATCTGGCTTTTAAATCACCAAATATCAGTATCGGTCTTAAAAATCCTATATGGGTCAGTCAGGTTCTAATAAATGAAATAATGCTAAGTGTTAAGTAACAGACTTATAAAATACTAGAATTTCACTCACTAAAATCACATTCCTGACTTTAACCCTAAACAGAATCCACACTCTAGTGGGTTTTAAAAACACACCCTGTGAATTTTTTATGAATGGGGAAACTATCCATATGGACCAAAAGAGTTTTCTTTTTCTTTTTCTTTTTTTTGAACCTAGCTGTAGACATAATTTTTAATGCTGTAAAATTGGGCATTTTAACATATGAATCTATGGGGACTGACTCACTTTTGGAGCCAGCATCAAGTGGCCACTCATTTTTCAGCTCCAGAGTTTTGTTCCTTGTTTAGCTATACAGATGCCATGACAGCAAAAAGTCTTGACTTGAAATTACTTTGAATTAGGACAGGTTGAACCTTATTGATGCCAGGGTATCAATAAGGTGATCATTTTCATCATCGCCCTTCAGTAATGAAAAACTGGGTTTTGAAGTGTCCCTTTAATTGGTTCCCAAACAGCCTTCAGCTGTATAAAAACTGCAGTTGTATAAGCGATTGAACTAAATTTGTACCTCTGATAAAGATTCTGTGCCAAAATGCATTTGTACTGTGATATGAGTCCATTAACAAGTTATTAAACCAATATGTAGGACTGCTTTCTTGCAATTGCGCAATATCGCTAAAATTAGAAACATCCTGTCTCAGAGTGATGCTGAAAAATTAGTTTATGCATTTATTACTGTAATTCATTATTATCAGGTTGTCCTAAAAACTCTCTGAAAAACCTTCAAATGATCCAAAATGCTGCAGCCAGAGTACTGACAGGGACTAGAAAGAGAGAGCATATTTCTCCCATATTGGCTTCTCTTCATTGGCTCCCTGTTAAATCCAGAATTGAATTTAAAATCCTTCTCCTTACATACAAGGTCTTGAATAATCAGGCCCCATCTTATCTTAAAGACCTCATAGTACCATATCA
>VUQS01035380.1:38374-63752 GCA_015108495.1 Heterochromis multidens | reverse complement strand
ATGTCCTTCAAGAAGCCTGGAGAACTATTCCTGAAGACTACTTAAAGAAATGACAAGAAAGCTGCCTAAGAGAGTTCAGGCTGTGTTAAAGAATAAAGGTGGTCATACCAGACATTGACTTTCAAGATTCAATTGTACAAACTCAATTTTTGCCTCATTTACTGTGTTTCTATTTATTTTTGCAGCTATTTCCCATTTTCCTAGCAAAACATGAATAAATGAGGGGTAGCTCAAGACTTTTGTACAATACTGTAGATTTTCACAGTTCTGCGAAAAATTTCTTTTTCACAACTTTATATCTGAGGAAACTTGGCTAACTAATTCTTTTGTTTAGCTATTGTATGTCTTCTCCGAAAGACATACAGTTCTTGCTGCTTTTACACACTGACATCATTATAAGCAGGAATTATTGTCTGAGCAGGCAATGTGCTAAACTATAATCCTCCACACAGTCCTTTAATATAAGTTAGGTTAAAATAAATTATACTGTGTCTATATGTAACAGAAGCAATAATTTTATCTTATGACATTTTGAGTTGAAACTACAACTTGATTAGCCAACAAAGGTTGACAATTTTTTCAGCTTGTACACCTCCACATTGGTTTTTAAATCAAACAGTCAAGATGGGATTGAATTGAAGACTTCAAGCTTTGATTTAAGGGGTTTAAGGGGTTGTTGTTGTCCAAGTTAAGGACAATGCTGGACAATACCTCCCACCCACTCCATGACGTGCTGGCCAGTCACAGGAGCACGTTCAGTGAGAGACTGAGATTACCCAAATGCACCACTGAAGGACACAGGAAATCATTCCTGCCTGTGGCTCTCTCTGTACAACTCCTCCATCTAAAGCACAAGTATACACTGCAACAACTGTACATCCTTAATATAATAAAGGCAGCATGATAAGAGGGGCACCTCAATTCAACTTCGTCTATAGTTCATTTTCTGTAATATATTAGGATATTTATATATTAGTTATTGCAATATATATTTGTAATATTTTGTAATTTGTAATATATTGTATTATTTAATATTGGTATTTTAACTTGTTAATTCCTTTCTTACTGTCTTGGAGCAACTGTAACCACACAATTTCCTCAGGGATTAATAAAGTATTCTGATTCTGATTCTGATAAAAAAAAGTTAAGCTGTTAAGGAATCACAGCCATTTTTATACAGAGTTCCCTATTTTCAGATGCCAAAATTAATTGGACAATTGACTGGCAAGTAGTTTCATAACTAGGTGAAGTGCTTCCCTCATTATTTCATGACAAATTAAGCAGATAAAAGATCTTGAGTTGATTCCAACTGTAGAACTTGTATTTGATAGCTTTTCACTGGAACTCTCAATATCAGATCCAGAGAGATGTCTAAGCAAGTGAAGGAGGCCATCGTTAGGCTGAAAAACCAAAATAAACCTATCAGAGAGATAGAAAAATGTTTAGGAGTGGTCAAATATTTATGTGTATCTGACTTTGGGGCTCTGTAGATATTTGAGCAACTTGCTAAAATCTTTGTCTTTGTATCCACTAGGACAAGAAAACTGCAGTAAGGATTGTGTTAATGGAGGGATATTGCCAAGGAAACAAAATGAAGCAAACAAACAAAATAAAAAAAACAAACAAAAAAACCCCAAAAAACCCCAAGATCAAAACAAAATCTCAAATTTGCAAACAAACAATTCAACAGTCCCAAGAATGATCCTCTTCATTGAGACAAATGTTATATTTGTGCACAATGTCATGTTTGGCAGAAAAATCACCATCAGTCATCAAAAAATATCATCTCAACAGTGAGGCATGGTGGAGGTTGCATCACGGTTTGGGGTTGCTTTGGCCTGGATGTCTCACAGTCATTAATAATAGATTCAGGTCCTGAAGCTAAGGTTGGGTGCTATAACAGGGCAATGACCCTAAGAACACAGTGAGAAAGAAGAGAGATCATGTTTTGTCATGACCTTAACAGAACTGATACACTGTGGCATGACATGAAGAGGTTGTTCAAAACATCCCAGAAATATCACTAAACTGAAACACTTTTACAGAAGGAATGGCCCCAAATTCCTTTTTCTCATTATCTAACTCTCATGAGCAGATCCTGGAAACATCTCATGGAGGTTGCTCCTGTTAAAGGAAGTTGAAAAATTACTTTGTTGCAGCTTTTGCAATCCGAATCAGGATCTGAATGCACTGTTGTGCCAAACATATTTGCTTTTCCAAAATGAGCTCTGTAGACTCTTTATAGGCTCCTATTGTTTGTGTTATACTTTTTCTTTTTCTTTTTCTTTTCTTTTCTTTCTTTCTTTATTCATTTCTATTATTGTTCACAAATGCATGTGTAATATTGCAATATCAGAGTTGACAGGCAGGAAGAAAAAGAGTAAGGAAAAAGGGGGAGAAAATAGATGAAAAGATACGAATAAGAGGACAGAGCACAAATGTAAAAACACAATGGGTCTCCAACTGCTGCACGAAAAAAAAACACGTACAAAAAACAAACAGCACCTGGAAAGAAAAAAGTGAAAAAAACACGGATACACAAACCAACAGTCTTGTTGTGTGTGTGTGTGTGTGTGTGTGTGTGTGTGTGTGTGTATATGTGTTTGTCATGAAATGTACTTGATAATGAGGGTGAGAAGCCATAATAACGCCCCCCAGGAGCCAGAGGCAGACAGAGAAAGACCCAGGAGACCTGGGCCATCCACAGCCTCTCAAGAGTACCCAGGCCCAGCCATACGCAAACCCACACACATGCACACAGACATATACTGACCACACATACAAACACACATACAGGGCACTCACTCACACACACCCAGACATCAACGACACAAGGACACACAGAGACACACACCCATCCCCATCAACCCCCTCTAAAGTGCAGGTGAACGGATGTCCCCCCCAAGCCAGCAGTGACCCCGGGATGCAGCCAGCTCGGCTCCTGAACAAACAGCTGATCCCCGCAGGGGTAGGGTGCAGGAAACAGGGGTGTAGGAACTCTTCCATCCCCCACTCTTCAATGTTGGAATAAGTTGGAAGTGTTACTTAATTCAATAGTTCACTTAATTCTTTTGCAGCCTTGGCAGTGAGTGATCAGTGTGCTCAGTATGTTCAAATAACGACATGAAAAGTTCAGTTGTTTGTGCTAGTTTAGTCAGATTAAGTTGTGACTCAGGTGAAGATCAGTGCAGAAATCCTCGTCATTCCAGAGGTTTCACAAACCTTTTCTTGGAACTGTACATCAATAGTTAGAAGTTTACAACAGTCTGCCATAAAAGGCCAAAAACCAAACAATACAAAAGTGGGCTAAAAGGTACAGAGGCCCATATTCTTTTTTTTTAGCTTAAAAAAAAAATCATTATTACAGTGTGTAAAAAGCTTACTTATTCCAAGGATTATTTACAAAATATTAAAATAAAACCTCATTTGTATAGAGACAGTTGGCAAACCACAGGAAAATGCAACATAAAGTGTCTTAGTAATATGCTGGGTTGCCATGTGACACCAAAGCAGCTTCAGTGCACCTTTACATTGATTATATAAGTTTTTGAAACACCACTGGAGGAATAAATACCATTCTTCTGAAAGATTTAGTGACTGCAAAACACAGCCGTCACTCTAGGGATCTTCGGTCAGGATTTTTTCCCCTAATTAGTCAATTGTCTGTATTAGACATACATGTGTAGTACATTTAAAATATAAAAAGAATAGTTAGATATTCAGAAACGGGCTTCTGTTTTTCTTACAAAGAATAAATGGGATGATTAATACTACTTTTGTATCTGTGCGCTATGTGAAGCTACAGCCAATGACTGGTTAGCTTAATGTTACTACTTGGACTGGGAGACTGGGAGACAGAAGAAAACTCTCAGACTGGCTCAGCCATGGTTTTTTCTTTTCTTTGTGCGGTCCAGGCAAAGGAAATCTGAGAGCATGTTAATTACTGAGTTTTAGATGCTTTTAAGCATATTTAATGAACATAGCAGGTCAAACTGTTCCCCTCTGTCAAGATAAGCCAAGCAGCTGTTGGGTGTACTGTAGCTCCATAATGAATCTCCCAAAGTGCACAATCACGCAGAAAGAAACTAACAACTTAAAAATTTACCTCTGTTTTTCAAAGATAAAAGTCAGCAGTCACAATGTTGTGCATAGTATACAGCACTAAGAGCAAGTACACATCAGTCACATTAAACAATTGAGGCAGGATCTATCTAAAACTTTGCTTTGCCATTCATTTCTATTTTGGCAGAGATAGTGTCCACTGGATGCTCTTTGAAGCTCTTGTGCTTGCAGCATTTCCTCTGGAAAAATTTGAAGAGAGCAAAAATGGGGATGGACAAACTGGGAATTCCAGCTAGGATAAAAATGATGACGTAGATCCAGGAGGGATAGGGACGCGCTTCCAGGATGGGAAAGTTTGCCTGTGATCAGGATCAATGAAAATGTTACATTTTGCAACAACTGTTTGTCTTAAATAAAGAAACTAAGAACATCAAATTAGATCTTTATAATCTGCAGTTACTGTATGTAAAAACTTGTAAACTACTATGAAGACCACAACTTACCGCTTCTTGGTCCCACACCAAATAGGTGAAACTTTTGGTGACTTGGGTAACAAAGTAGAAAATTAGGATGAAGATCATAATGAGTGGGCTAACCACTCTCCATGTCGCCTGCCAGAAAATATTGGGCTTGTGGCCGATCATAAATTCAATGTCCTTGTTGAACCTGTTCGGAAGCATTAAGAGGGATACATAATGTGACTGAGCATGTTTAAAAAATTGTCCATAAAAGGCGACCTTGTACATTTTATTAGTTAGAGTAAATAAAGCATCACGTGTTGCTGTTTGCCCAAGAGCCTGATAGCAAAGCAGATTCTGGTCTGCTACTTTTTCTATATTTATAAACTGGAATTATACATTACTTCTAATTATTGCATAATTGTTATAAATAATTAGACTTACACGTAACTGTTTTCTTGTACATGGTCGCTGAAAGTCTGAGCAAAAATTACATTTTCCACATTCCTTACCATATTATTACTACATTACAAGACACTTCTTATCTCTCCTGTGATGAGTGTGTTACAATATCTCTGCTCCAAGGTCTGAAAGCAAAGCTTTGTTTGAACTCTAACAAGAACTGTTGTTTGCCTCACTGAATACCTGTTACCAACACTGACTTGTTCTGACTCATATGCCAATACCAGGAAAGTGAACATGCCTATAATGATAGTACAAACATAATTATGTTTAGCTGGTCTGATGTTTGATAAAGTAGCTAGAAAGTCATTACTTTAGACACTGACTTAATGATCACCTCACGGTGGACAGACTTACCTATCTATACCATAGATGTAGATAACAGAGATCATTTCACAGAATCCGATGACAAGGAGGGGGATTGAGCCTGCAAAGTTGTCAAAAAGAGCTAACCAGTAGTTCCCAGAGCGTAGGGCGAATATGAGCCCAAGAGCGAAGGATATTAAGCAAGTCAGACCTGAAAAACAATACAAGCAGGTGGTTACAATCAGAGCCAGTTTTCTAAGGTAGGTATGATAAAGTTCTCCATATGAGAAACTTACCACAGAAAACTTCTTTGGGCCAAGTTCGGGGAAGAACTCTAAGGTCTTGCAGAGGAACCACCACTCCCTCAATGTTCCCAAACATAGTCGAGAGGCCAAGACAGAAGAGCATGATGAAGAAGAGGACTGACCAGAGAGGCGAAATAGGCATCTTGATGATGGCCTCTGTGAACACGATGAAGGCCAAGCCTGTTCCCTCAACACCCTGAAGAAGTACAGGTCATATCTTTCAAGGTCTGATCCTATGTTGAATCAGTTTTGTGACACTTAAACTAGACAAATGATCATTGAATTAACAGGACATTTCAGTGCAACTACACAAAGACTTCACTGACCTGACTGAGGAAATTCTGCATGTCACAGGTCTCTAATTTCAATTCTTGGATGATATCTGGATTTGTCTGATTGAGGTAGGCCAGAACATTGTCGTAGTTGCTTATTGTTATGGAGCTTTCAGGGTAGTCGAAGGCATTCGTGAGCTTCAGGATGTTACTGCAAAAAGTAACAAAAAACTGATATACAAGTATACACTCATATACAAGTAAATGTCACTCTCACATTTTTTTCCATTGTAAGCTCTTCTTTTGTGCAAATTGAAACTCACTCTCCCTGGCATTCATCAAATTTCTGCGTTGCCCTGAAACCGATGATGGAGTAGATAACCGTTGCAGAGTACACCGAAGTGCAGCCATTGATGATGGAGATGAGAACGGCGTCTTGCTCGCAGTTGTTGCTACAAGGAGATTTTGAAGGGACATGGCGTGAGAAGACCTGCTGGACATTAGGTTCCTTTATGACTGTGCAATCGAGACATTCACTCACTGAACAGAGTTGTAACTGGAGAAAGAGATGAGGCCTCCAAAAGCCAAGGAGAAGGAGTAGAAAACTTGAGCTCCTGCATCCAACCAAGTCTGTGGATTCATTAGCTCATTCACCTAAAGAGAATCCAAAGATACATTTTCTTAATAAGCTGCAAGCAGATTTCTGATATATATAATTTTAACACTGACACTTTTCTACCCTTTCCTATTGTTAGTTATTAATCTAGGAGGGTATTACACACCAGGGCACACAGTGCAACAAGGCTGAGGGCTGTTTGAGAAATGATTGATATGTAAGATTGATAAATTGCACCAGGTAATTTGGTTTTAAAGTACCTATCTGCATTACTTATGTATTGGAATTTACTGTACTGATTGCACTGTGTTTCAGCCTTTAGTATCAGTTTTTATATCAGCTTTTATCAGTCCTGTGATAAAGGTCTATTGCACTCATGTTTCTGGGGTGGGTGTCTGAAAACAGCAAACAGCAAACTCAGTAGCTTAAAGAAATAGCCTTGTAGCTCTTGAAATCCCCTTTCTAACAGTTATATAACCAGATATCACTTTAATGTCACTTTAATGTGCAATAAATGTAAGGCTGCAGCCATCTAGCTTAACGAAGCATAAAGATTGGAAACATGGAGAACCATGTTTGTCTGAAGTTAAAGAGTAATGCTTACCAGAAGACGTAAAACTGTACAAAAACCAAAATGACAAATAAGTTCATGTGCTAATTTCACAAGAATAATCTTGTCCCTTACATCTGGAGTGAAGAGGTACTTGATTCCCTCTGTAGAACCTTTGAGAGTCAGTCCTCTGATGAGGAAGATTGTGAGGACAAGATATGGGAGAGTGGAGGTGATGTAGACAGCCTGAAAAATGAAAGAATGACACATGTATATTTTAGCAAACCTACATGTAAAAATCACTCCCTCTTCTTAGACACAATGTGACTTTTCAGACCTTGCCAGAAGTCTCAATGCCACGAATGCAGCACACATACAGCAGAGTCCAGGCAGCTACCAGGGCTAGCACCATCCACCACTGCAAACCTCCAGCGTCATTGATGGCTGTTGAAGTGTTCAGAGTCTCTCTGTACCAGAAGTAGTCGACAGTGCTGCTCCGTGCACACTCCTCCACTAAACCTTCAAACAGCAGATAAACACAACAACTTAATGGCAGCAATCCTGGAAGAATATGTCCCCACAGACTATGCACCGCATAATGTTCTAGTGTAACCTCTTGTTAGATGAAGGCACACCTGTCCTGTTAGCATTGAGAGGGCACTGGCTCCAAGGCAGAGGATCTTGAAAGGAGTTGAACAGATACCACATGATCCAGGCCATGATGGTGTTGTAATACATGCCGACCAAAAGTGAGACAAGTAACGATGCAATACCTGTAAAAGAATGAAGAAAAAAGTGGAAATGCTCACAATGACAATGACCATCACTGTCTTAGTTTAGCATGACAGCATGGTAAAATTAACAAGCACAAAGTGCAGCTGAAACAGTTGTTGTACATTTGGCAGGTATTTGGCCTCATGATGGTGCTTGGTGTAAATTTATGTGATCTCCAAAGTGACTGAAGTTTATTCTAAATGCCTAGGTAGGAATGATTACTAAGTCTATATTTTGTAGTAAAGCCATTAAGAGCGAACCTCATGGAGGATCACCAGAAACAATCGGTTTCATCCTCTCAAAACTCTAAATGTCAGCGTAAAATTTCATGTTAATACATCACATATTTAGCCATTACCGGAGTGCCAACTTATTGCTGTCTGTGGAGCCATTTTGCCAACATAGACACAAAACACACACACACACATGCATTTTTTTATACACACCAACTCCAGTCAGGTAAGGATTGATTGATCTCCACACTCCCACGCTGCCTTTTCTCAGGCGCTGACCGATGGCAAACTCTAAGTGCAGCAGTGGGATTCCCTCCAGAACCAGCAGGATAAGGAACGGGATCATAAATGCTCCTAAAAGCACACCATTCACATTTAGGATGAATTAACAATGTGGTGTGATTCACTTTATTAGACACTTTAACAAAGAAAACTAAACATTCAGCAGTTGACATATCTCACAACAGTGCTCTCATAAAGACACTCATAAACTGTGAAAAGCCATGTTTTATTACCGAAACTAGGAACTATATAAACCAAGAGCAAGACTCACACATTCCCATTTCCATAGCATTAATCCGAACAAAAAATATCTATCTACCAAATACAAATTTGCCTGATTATTAAAATTAGACAAAAGTCTAGTTAGTATCTACATATCAAAGGATAAATTAAGTCTAGGGGTAAATAAAATGGGCATTTCCATAATTCATAAGCTACAAAGATTGAAACAAAGATTCTGTACGCTTCCTCTAATCTCTTGGTTGTAACTTTTCAACAAAAGCAGTCCCCAAATGGTATAATTTATGTGTATCCACTAAAATGCTTGGTGTAAGTTTTTTTGTTAGTAGACAAAATAAAAACTCAAACTAAGTAAATACTCTGATATTTCCTTTTGTGACACCTAGTCTATATTCCAAGATCTTTCACATCTACAGCCCCAGACATCCCTGCATACCTCCTCCGTGGCTTTGACACAGGTACGGGAACCTCCAGACGTTACCAAGCCCCACGCAGAAGCCCACACAGGTGAGGAGATACTGGGCTTTGTTGTCCCATTTGGGCCTGTCCCCAGCCTCCTCAGTTTCCATTCTTTCCAAATCATCATGAGATGGGATTCGGTCATCCAGTCCTGGGTTTGGTAACTTCAGCTTCATGGTGGCTTGTTGTAAACTTCCTGGGTGCAAAAAAAATGGAAAGTATAGCTGCTATGCTGTGTCTCTCTTTGATAAGCAGTTTGTAGTTCTGCTACTCTTTTAAACTTTTAAGCAGCTGAAGGCTTTCAGAAGTAAACCTCCTCTGTGCAGTTGGTTCCTGAGTCTCTGTGGATTGTCTCTCTCTCTTCCTCTCTCTCTCTTCCTCTCTTTCTCTCTCTCTCTCTCTGAGTCCTTCAGCCCTACTGTGTGTCCAGGTGAGGGACACTGAGTTATTTACTGTGACCTGTTGCACCTAACCCGTGGTTATCAGTTGCTCATCTCATCCTGTGTTGTATTATGTGATGTCAGCAACTGTAAGCACAAAAAGGTGCAACCTTGTTCTTAGTGGTTAATACATTACATGAAATGCTGCCACCCACACTTTTCCTGGAATGTAACTTTTGTATTAATCATTTTGTAAATTCTAATAAAGGAAATAATACAATACAAACCCAAATAGTTACTTTACTGACTGTTACTGTCTTTACTGTCAGGTCACGTTTTTGTAATCCTTGATAAATCAGATGGGTTATTTTTAACACATTTGCACCTTTTTTGCACCTCTTTAAATGTTAATCATAATTATAAATATAATAATAGTATATAGTCATTATAAAAATGTCACAGAGTTGTGGAAGTTATTTTTTTTTAAAGTTTATAGCATGTTTCCCTCACAGTGTGACTGTTAAGTAATTCAGAGTCCCTATAAACCTTATCAGTGTTCCTTTCTAATGCAATAATTAACCAATGAAAGACTGGCATCAACATTTATGGAGTGGTGCATTTCTACTCTATCCATGGGTTAAAGTGGGATTTGGCAGGTGTGGGAACCCTAAATAATGGGGTGAAAGCCAGTGTTATGTTGGAGTTTGGAAAGTGTCACTAAAGAACATCATCAGCTTAAATTGAAATTGATTACTTCTTCTGCTCACTTACTTTGAAGCATTAACTTTCATTTCAATGGTCAACAGGACATAAAAACTGCACGTACAGAAACGCCAGTCAAATCTAATTAAAAAAAGACAAAACTGGTTTTTAAAGCGTTCCCCCTGGAAGTTATGCTTCTACCATCATCTTTGCTATTGCAAAGTTCGCCCATAAATCTCAATTCAGAATTCTTTCAGTGCCATGTCTCAGTTTTCCAGGCCCTGCCCTAGCAATGACCATGCATACAACAGTCCATCACTGTAAACTGTACCACAACACAGCAGTCCCAGTTTAGCCTGCACTTACTGTCCCTTAACTAACTTTTAAATAATATGAAATTATTATCATGTCATTTGTTTTTAAAGGCATTCCACAAAATGAAATAACCAGATATCTTAAGCAACACATCATATACAGATCCATGAACAAATGTCTGATTACTGCACTCTAACAATGTTGCCAGTTTATAAAATGTCCCTTGCTGAGCAGTTCTTACCTTTGAAAATAATCTCTTGTCGTCCTCTGTTGACCTCTTTGTCTTACATCTTTCTCTGAGAGTGAATTTATCACACACTGGTGTCTTTTTTTCTACGTGGAAACTGCAGCTACAGCAACTGTGACTAGCTAGTTTGTTTGACAGACTGTACAGAACCGTTTGTGTCTTTGGTTAATATTTGCTGAGCCGTTAGAAATTACCTGCCACTTCAAAAAAGTTTCTCCACTTATGCTCACTCCCCTTCTGTAGCAATAGCTGCAAAATTTGTTTAATATTATTTTATATCAAACTGCCTATCAAATTGAACCATCCAAGGTTATTAGTTAATTTGTGCATGTGAAATCGGAATGTTACTATCACTAGTGTAAAATGCTTTTACTGTCCATACTGGGTATCCTCGTGGAGGTACAGTAAGTTTATATTTGGAAGAAGTCGCACTTGGATAAGTGAAATAGGCTCTAGATGGTGGACTCTTCCACTGTGTCCATTTTTGTGTCTTAGCATCATGGTGACTTTTCTTAATATTACATTTTACTACAATCACAATTCTTTCTTTCTGAATAGATACCTGCCTCCAGGGTTCAGTCCTTTTTCAACCCTCTATTTCAAAATTAAGGATTATTTTTTTAAGTTGTGTGGTCATATGACCATGGTAAAAGACAATACTCAGAAATACTGGAAGTCTTTCCCAAAGATACATAAAGAAATGTGTGTAAAATACAGTTTTTTTTTGTTCATCAAATTTGAGTATCAGTCTTTACATGAAAACACTAACATATTAAAAATATCTGAAGAAGACGCTTCTTTAAAATATATAATTTCTCAATGTTTTAAAAATAGATTTTGTAGGGTGACAAAATTGATACTGTAAAAACCATGCCTTGTTTAAATCAACGATATGTTGAGAGAAGTTATTTCTAAAAAAAAGAAACATGTTGTGGCGAGGTGTGGTTTGTGGCTCAGCTGCAGGGGAGGGGTGGAGCAGTGGGTACCAGGGAAGGCTGACCGTCACAGCTGGCCCTCATCAGGTTCATCAGGGTTTCCCTATTTAGTAGGACGCTGGGACCTGGAAGAGGGACTGAACTGAACTTGAGAGAGCAAGGCTGAAAAGAGTCTTACTGAGTGTAACCAATAGTGTTGTTGTGAATAAAACGTTCACTCGCCCTGCAAAGGCTATGTGCAGCTGGGTCCTTTGTTACAGATGTATTTCTAAGATATGTACTTTTTGAATGTGGAACAAAAAAGCCTTTTGTAACACAGAAACTTTGCAAGTTCAGATCTGGATCAGCGTGTGGAAGTAAAAAAGACAGTGCAGCAGGGCAATTTTGTCCATCTTGTCACAAAAGATCCAATAACAGGCTTTCAACCTACTCTCTTCAACAAATTAAAATGTACAAATATCTCAAAGGATCTGTACAGAACACAAAAATTACAATATGTTAACACAACCTCACACACCCCCACATTCCTCTACCCAGGGAGATGGATGGATGGATATTGTCAATAATTGTCCATAATGTCAGTCATTAAGGCCTCCAAAGAATTTGGCATTCATCCTTCTTTGTTATTTTGTTCTCTTTGAGAAAAATTACACATTTTTCAAGGAGGAACAGGATGCTCTGTAGTGTTCTTGTGCATGTGGATTTGTGACAGAAACAGTGTTGAGCTCACTGCAGCGGCATATTTGAAGTGATTTGAAAAAAAAATAACTTGGATCAAAGACTCAGAAGTCCCCTCCCATGCCTTGCTATATTAACACGTGCATACACAAGATGCTGCATTTATCCCTTAAGTGAAAGGTTTCAATAAGACAAAATACTTAGCAGTCTCTTATTGGAGTTACAGTGTATTGCCCACTTACCTAACCCTTCAGGACACTTAGGTAATCGTCTTATAGAACGCAATAGAGCCTGTAATGCTATCTGACAGTGCTTACCAGGAATCACCAGATTGCAGGCCAAGATAAGCAGGATCAAGAAGGATGACAAGCATTCATTTTCTAAAATCTTAAACAAACACACTTTTCCAATACAGAAACAATCTGCACACTAGCACATTGTCACATGTATCTATTAGATTTTGAGGTCTTGCAGAGGAACCACCAGTCCTTCTATACTTCCAAGCATCGTGAAGAGGCTGGGACAGAACTTTATGGCCTCTATGAACACAACAGAGAAGAAACTGTTCCCTTCACACTCTATAAAACAAGAGTATAATAACCCGCAGTGTTTCATTAACCTATTTACAGGACATGCAATAAAAGAATTAAAAATAATAACCACGATTTAAAAAATGGCGTCTTGCCCACAGTTGTTAAAAATTAGAAAATATATTTTCAGGTAAGTGGGTTTTTTTTAAAGCTAATAACAGAGTTCAAAGTAATCCTTATTTATCTTGGATTTAGCCTAGCCCCTTGGTTCAAGTCATTTTAGTGCCTCTCCGCTTTCTTTTGATTGGCTGCTCCTTGCAAACAGAAGGCTTAAACAGCAGGTGTGTGGGGCCTTTGTGCTCACAGCTAGACCTGTGTGCCTTGGATGTCCATATTAGTGTTATATTAGTGACATCATACAGATGAAAAAGTTGGGAAAAAAAACTGTCTGAGGAGGAGCGTTTAAAGCAGTGTGAGCTTTGGGCTCACAGGGATGACTTGTACGTATGTTGAGATCATATTTGAAAATCGACTGTGAAGAACCAGCAGTAACACAGCCTCTCAAAGTTGGTCTGATGAGAAAGATAATGGGCATCATGTATAGCAGAGTGGAGCTGTGTACAAACTGAACACTGTATTATTATTATTATTATTGCCTCCAGATTATTGTTTTTTGGAAGAAACAAACTCAACTAACTGTATGTTAAATGAAATATTCTTGATTAAATATCTGGTTGAAACTGGAACTTTTTCCATAATAGACATTGTGAAATAAATTGGCAACATTAATCATCACTACATCTAACACTTCCAGCGCCTTATGCAGGTGAGCTCAGTGGAACTGAAGCTGTGCTCTTTGGGTAATGAAAAGCAAAATGTCTGCTGTAAAAAAGAGTTTATTACGAGAAACGTCCAACAATTGTAAAGATGTAAGGTGCCCTAAACAAACAACATAACACACAGGAAAGAAGGAGAGATGGCTTTTTTATAGTCTGTACTAACTTTGTGTGTGTACCCATACATCTGTAGAGACTGAAAAACACATTGTAGAGGATCAGCTTTACAAGCTATTGTGTTTAGTCAGACATATTAGTTACATGGCACTGAGAGTCTGTGCTGCCATAGTCTTGTCTGTTGTCTTGATCCCTTTAATCCAGCAAACATAGTTCACACAAACCTGACACTGTCCATCACAAGATACCTCAAAACCTTGTCAATATTCTTTGAAGCTGCATTCTGACATACCGTAACATAGAGGGGGTTAAAGAGACCGACCAATAGCAAATCCCGGGAAAGAACGTGCATGATAAGAAAAGGGACCATAAAAGCACCCAGGGGCACTCCAAGGTAAACTTAAATAACTTGAAAGATACAAGAGTTGTGTACACTGACTTAGACACACACCTTGTTTACTGTAACCACTGGAACATTAGATGTTTTCAAACCCCACCACAAACTGAAAAGATCTATAATTTCTGCATTGTAGAATCCTGTGTATGACCTTCATTATAATTCCTTCAACTCAAGTAATTAATTGTCTTTTGGCACTCGCTATACATACAAAGTAAGAAAATGTAGCTATCAGAGCTTTTATTGTCTTCATTATCAAGCGTGACGATGCAGGTGGAGTGGGGTCAGGGCTGAAAGTTCGCTTCTTTGTCAAGCCTTTTTTCAGATAACAGTGATTTCAGTCAGCTGATATGGAAAAGCTGTATGACACATCAGATTTTGATCCTTCATTTTTGACTTGTTTTGGCCCCTAGAGAAAGGTGGCTATCACATTCAACTTCTGGTTGTTATTTATGTCTGGTAGTAACACAAGCTAAATATTAATCACTTTATATATGCGCCAATCAGCTACAATATTAAAGCCCCCCTGCCGAGAATTGCTTTTTTAAAATTAATTAATTAATTTTTTTCTTCTCACTAGGCTATTAATTAGCAATTGCTAACACACTAAATTCGACATGAACATATTGTATTGGCTTCTTGCTCCTCTGTTCTTGCTCTGTTAACTGACAAAAAGATGTTTTTTAATGTTCACATGTGGTGATGCCATCCTGTCACCAAACAGTGTGAAGTAAAACCACTATCCTTGTATCAAAACAAAATAGACTCTAAGGTCACAAATTTTTATGTACAGTGCATTAACGCATCAGTGGGTCTATGCTCTTAAATGGATGTTTCAGCTTTATGAAGCGATTTCCAGTCACCTGTAAGTTAATGTTTAACATAAATCACTTTAAGCCAGGATATTAACCTCACAGTGATGCATCGGGCTTTTATTGTGTCTCTAGCATTTTAGATTATGCACGCTTAATTTTTTTTTATCTCTAGGATTTATATTCTCTTACTAGATTTCTCACTAGATAAATCATCAAAAGTGATTCCATCATATTTGCTTTTACTTCATTGCATTTTGCATAAAATACACAAATACTGAAATAGTGACATATCATTAATTCCCAAGTCATACAAACACTTCTACTGTGTGAAATCTAATAAAATCTGAGTCAATGTATTTTATTTTATGTTGACATACTGTACATGAGTAAGTGTAATTTAAAGTAGGGGTGGATCAATACCATTTTTAATATCTGATATCACAAACTTTGGGGGTCTTCCAATATGATTCAATCTGATACCACCTTTTCCCTCTCTTACATAACTAGGCTGTTACTAACATCTGAGGTTTAGGCACATGTCCAGGAAACTGTATCATAAAAAAAAAATAAAATAAAATAAAATCTGCATTACTTGCAACACATCTCTATTTATGGTATGCTGCTCAAGGTTCGGTTAGCCTTTACGCTAAGCTTTTTAATTTAGGGTAATTGATTATATTGGATACTGCTTATTTTTGAAAAATCCAATTCAGTGTAGTTGCAGTGTATCATGCCAATGCTGTGTATCAGACTGCCCTAATTTAGCAATAATTTTTCATTTAAAGACATTGTGCAATACATCCAACAATTAATCAATAATCATCTTTATTTCCTTTTCATATTTCTATTTTTTTCACTCTCTAGCCTATACAATAGCCTAGAGAGTGAAACCTAGAGTTCAGGGTAATAGAGAAGCTGGAGCCTATCTCAGCGGTCATAGGGAGAGAGGCAAGGTACACCCCAGATGGGTTGCCAGTCTATTGCAAGGCTAACACAGAGAGACAGACAAACATTCACCCTCATGGCCAATGTAGAATTACCAATTAACCTAACATGCATGTCTTTGTACTGCAGGATGAAGCTGGAGTACCCGGAGACAACCCATGAAGGCACATAGAGAACATGCAAACTCCATACAGAAAAGTCCCAGTGAAATTCAAACCTTGGACCTTCTCACTTTCAGGCAACCGCTGGTCCCCTGTGCAAGTGTTCTTCTTCTTTATAGGCCGTCAGAGAACACAAGCTCATTTGTGTAGTTTGCACACACTCCATCTCATATACCATCTTGAAGGGACAGGATAAAAGGTTACCATTTCAGATAATACACCTCAATTCTTCTGAGCTTCAGAGCTCAGAGTTATTGGTAAATAACTGAGAACCACATGTATGTGACTACAGGTAGCAGATCAGAAGTAAATCAATGTTCACCCATAATAATTTTTATGAAAAACTAAAATGTCCCTGAATAGTAGGTGATTCCAGGGCTTTGTCACCCAATCTACCACAGCTGTAGTGAATCAAATGTCATCATGTAATGAAAGCATTGCATACCCAAACTGTCAAATGGAGGATGTATTTATGTAATAATGCTGACACGGGGGCATTTCAAAGAACCAAATGTACCTATAGAGAGACATGCATTACCAGAAAGAAATCAATTTCAGAGAAAGTATCAGCCTGCCCAGATTCAACAGACCTTAAAAAATTCTACAATGCCTACTCAAGCGATGCATCCAAAGGTCACTAGAGAATCTGTCAGCCAACACGAATCTGCAAACCCTGAGCAGCTTAGTTACAGCAGGGTGAAAACAGTAACTGTCATTTACTGAGCTGTCTTAAATTTGGTATGGGTCATTTCACGTGTTGTGTTTTCTGATCTGAAAAAAAAAAATTGCACTAAGTACATGTCATCACTTTCTGTTTGTTCATCCTGTTGATGTGTTTTGATTCGATATACTGGTATCCATATGTATATCAGTGTGCATGTACAGTGCATTTGTGTGTATTGATGTAAAGTGGAATAATTATTTGATCCATTGCTAAATTTATATTATATATTTAAAGTTGTAAGTTTACAAAGAAATGAACAGTCTCTTATTTTATGGTAGTTTCATTTTAATGGAGAGAGACAGAATATCAACCTAAAAATACAGAAGGAACACATCACATAAAAGTTATGAATTGATTTGCATGTCATTGAGTGAACTAAGTATTTGATCTCCTACAACCCAGCCAGAATTTTGGCTCCCACATATTGGCTGTGTCCCCATGTGGGACAAAGATTACAATCAATCAATTAATCAATCAATCAATCACAGATATTCCTGATCTCAACTCATTATATGTATAAAGCACACCTGTCCACAGAATCAGTTTCTTCCATTCCAACCTCTCCACCACTGTGGGCAACACCAAAGAGCTGTCAAAGGTCGTCAGGAACAAGATTGTAGACCTGCACAAGGCTGGAATGGACTACAAGACCATCAGCAAGAAGCTTGGTGAGAAGGTGACAACTGTTGGTGTGATTATTCAGAAATGGAAGAAATATAAAATGACCATCAATCGTCATCAGTCTGGAGCAAGACCAAAAGGTGGTGGATCAGCCCAAAACTACACAGGAGGAGATTGTTAATGATATGAAGGCAGTTGGGACCACAGTCACCAAGAACACTATTGGTCCCCTTGCTCAAGAAGGCACATGTAAATGCCCATCTTAGGTTTGCCAGTGAACATCTAAATGATTTAAAGAATGCTTGGGAGAAAGTGCTGTGGTCAGATGAAACCAAAATTGAGCTTTTTGGCATCAACTCAACTGAAACATCATGCTTTGGGGCTGTTTTTCTGCTAAGGGTACAGAATGACTTCCCCGCATTGAGGGGCCAATGGACAGGGTCATGTACCTTCCTTCACCCAGAACACTGAAGATGGGTCGTGGATGAGTCTTCCAGCATGATAATGCCCCAAAACATACCGCCAAGGCAACAATGGAGTGGCTAAAGAAGAAGCACATTAAGGTCATGGAGTGGCCTCCAGACCTCAATCCTATAGAAAATCTGTGGTGGGAGCTGAAACTTTGAGTTGCCAAGCAGCAGCCAATAAACATAAAAGATTTAGAGAGTTTCTGTAAAGAGCAGTGGGCCAAAATCCCTCCTGATGTGTGCAAACCTGATGACCGACTACAGGAAACATCTTACTGCTGTGCTTGCCAGCAAGGGTTTCTTCACCAAGTACTAAGTCATGTTTTGTTTGGGGCTCAAATACTTGTTTAACTCAATGACAAGTAAATCAATTCATAACTATTATGTTATTTTTTCTGGATTTTTGGTTGATATTCTGTCTCTCTCCATTAAAATGAAACTACCATAAAAACTGAGACTGTTTTTTTCTTTGTAAGTGAGCAAACTTACAATTTTAGCAGGGGATCAAATAATTATCTTCCCCGCTGTATATATACATGTGCAGGTCCATAGGCAACTGTTTACATACTGTATATGAACAGCCACAACCTTCAGCTGGATTATAATCTAAATGAAATTGAAACTGTACCATTTTTTAACCTTTATTATTTTTAAAGTTATTAAGCTATTATATGTTTTTGTTATTATCAAAGTATTCTATTTTTACTTTTGCTGATTTTTTCAAAGTAGGCCATTCTGTTCTGTTGGCAATAAAACATATATATATATACATACATATATAAATCCATCAAAAAAGACGGTATTATAAACTGTAGCTGCTATCATCCATCCAATGACTAAGGTGCCACAAATGATCTTATTCAGGATGACTTTCTGTAATCATGCACAGTTTAAAGGTGTGGTGGGAGGGTGATCAGCCTAAGTTTAGACAAGGTGATGTTTCCTAATCCTGATGTACCAAGAATATAGATAAGATAACAGGCATAAAATTGTGGTTCTCAGGGTGTGTGGGAAAGTCTTTAAGCCCTTTACACTTTATTTACAACCAGTAATCAACATGAGATGCATGCTGTGTGGATTCTTATCTCTACTGAGGATGCTGTCTTTGAGTATCATTTGTTTTTTGGTGGAGAGGTGGAGCACAGGTAAAGGATAAACCTAATAAAGTTTTGTGTCTGGCCTTCAAGCACTGTAGTGCCATCAATGTGTCAGTTGGATGAGTGTTTTTGCATGTAACATTTAAATTGTTTGCCAGATTGCCACATTTGGATTTTTGGTTAGATTCTATTTTTCAAAAAGTTATACAAACTGTTCATGTCTTTGAAATTTGTCACCATGATTGGAACAGATTATCTTCAGATCAAGCCAGGAGTTATAATATGTATTATATATACGTAATATATATTTTTATTTGTCAGAAGTGTGTCTGTCAAAACCAGTCAAAATCAATGACAAATGGGAGGTCATCGCTCAGTATATGGCCTAGCACATGAAGTCAGTCAGAGGAGTCCTCTACTGTTATTGGTGGTTAAGGGTAGGTTATTTTGGGTAAGTCAGAGCAGTTCCAATCTATCACCAACCTTGAACATAGACTTGGGACCCTATTTTAAGGAAGCACAAGTGACACAGCTGCATTTGTCCACTTGGGGTCGCTGCCATAAAGTAAAAATGTGTTTTGAACAATAGCTCTTGATGTTTTTTTTCCTTTATGTCTTCTTTATAGTACTTTAGACTTGGTGGAAATCCTGCATATTACAGAAAAGTGCAACTGGATTTGGTGGAGATCTCTGCTCCCTGACTGCCCTTCTACTTTTTCATTGTTTCATTTGTAGTAAAACAAAAATAGATTGGCCTTCTGTTCTCCAGTGGTAATAAAGAGTTATTTCCCCCATTGCACTATGGAATTTGCTGGCATACACAGATAATGGGTGTGTTAAACAGACCAAGACACTAGTAAAATGTGAGTTAGGACTGTACAAGCTGAATTTATAATAGACATTTATCCAAAGAACTTTACAGTTTGCCTCTCAATCACCCACTTACTGTGGTAGCAAACCTATTATGGTCAAGTCTATTTACAACTCTATCTTTTAGATTCATGCATGATTGCATGATTCACAGTTTAAAATGATACATAGTGTATATTTCTTTTTAATTTTATAATGAGCCTTGTTGTGACATCTGAGGAGTGTGAAGCCTCAGCTCTTGGCTCACATGGATTGTTTACACTGACCTCAGTATTTGAAACTTTGGCCATGTTGAATATGAGTGATAGTAGATACATGTATGGTGACCCACAGAGGACAAATGCACTGCAACTTAATACAACACCAGCAAATAGAAAAACACTGCAAAAGCACACAAAAATACATAAATAAATGAGTTTTTAAAATAAAACTTACAAAACACAACAGAAGTGATTTAAGGGAGACAATAACATGATGGAACAGCTGTGATAAACAGCTAACAGCAAACATATAATTACAGTGTTATCATGAGATTAGAACAGACTTCTTTTCAGCATGTCTCAGTGCAACAAATTTTCATTGCAAGGCGCACGTGGTGGCAATAATTTTGGTTGTGCCATGGTCTCCAACCACTGTTTTCCCTACTGTGAGTGTAGCCTAAGGCACTTGCCTGATCACCTAGGCAAGAGCACTCCATTGTCCTGCCTACACTTAGAGATGTGAACAAAAACAGTTGGGGATCAAATGGGAAACACTGTAAATTGCAGATGATCTTAGGATTTGATAGCCTATCACAAAAAAGCGTTTACTGTAAATGCACTTGCGTGTTTCAATTTTGAGGCACTGTCCACACATACAGATGGATGGATGGATGGAACCTATCCCAGCTGTTATCGGACGAAAGGCGAGGTCCACCATGGAAACGACGCCAGTGCGTTTGGACACTTTGACCACAAGAGGTCACGATTGGTCTAGATTGCTTTCTAACCTCAAACCTCATCAAATATTTATCCCTGTAGACTCCTATAGAGTTAGGTTTTATACCAAGCCATTTGCTACATTCTATAAAGCTATTTAATACTTGTCATAGTACTCGATTAAAAATAACACCCTCTCATTAAGGTGGTATTAGGAAATTACTTTTCTTCTTTCCTTTCTTTAAATATGTACCTCACTATATTTAGCTGCTGGTTTGCCTATTCTGTAATGTTACTAAGGCCTCTCGGATGGTCATGGATTTATATTTCAATATTTCTATTCGCCTACATAAATGTACCATGGGATTAGTGCAGTTCCTTTTCAAATAGAAAGCCACAGCTAAGTCGGAGACAGTGATCTGAACGGAGGGGGAGGAGGGTGAGATGAGGCTGTGAGGAAAATAGATACGGGGGGGTGGGGGGTGGATTTACTGGGACTCAGACAGACAACAGACCGGCTGTCCCAAGCTGCGCTGATCCTTCACTCTCCGGCACCAAGCTGAAGTCCGCCTGCAGCCTCCCCTTTATCACTGGCCACCTGCCTCTCCGAGAATAACACAGCAGCATCAGAAAAAGCTCAGAGAGCAAAACCAAAGCAAGGAGACAAGAGAAGCCGCTGAACGGTGTGCTGTGCCATCCACTCCGTCACCTCTCGTGTACTGCGGGAGGACAGGCTGCAGCGCGCTTGGAGACCGCGTTTTGTTGTCGTTACCAGGAGAGGACCACTCAGAGAGCACAGCGAAAGCTGCTCCACTTCTCATTAAGCCGGGCTGCCCTCTCAGAGGAGCCACTTGCATGGATGCACCATGGCCACGTTTGTCTGCAGGGTTCAGTTTTTAGATGATACCGATCCTTTCAACAGCACCAACTTTCCAGAGCCGACTAGACCCCCGCTGTACTCCTTCAGAGAGGATATCCCCCTCATCAACCAGCTCGCAGGCGTCCACCGGCTCCTCAAAGCTCCGCACAAGGTAGGATTAACAGTGTAGTAAACAGCTCACGCTGTACACAAAGGGTACGGATTCACTGTAAAGCTATAAAATGACTTTGAACTTAAGGACAACTAAAAGTCCTATTGATAAGCTATTTTGTTTTTTAATGTTTTGATTCAACACACCCTGTTATAGATACACAAGTGTGATTAGAACACCATGATGTTTAAGCCTGCTGTTTTTCACTTCAAGCCTCCTGTAAATAAACTTCCAGAACCACCATCCATCAGAAGCTATTTAAAGAACACGTGGAAGCACAAGTCACTGGTTTTACAGGCTGAGGAATGAAATAAGGTGTTTGCCTTGAAGCCAAGAGCAGCATGAAGCAGGGACTTCACTTGCTTCACATGAAATAAAGTGACTGGCAGGGGCGTTTCCGGGATTTTTTTTTTAAGGTGGGGTGGCATTGGGGACTAAGAACACAAGAGGAGAGGCAAAGCAAATCATTATGTTTGATCACAAATAAATACTGCGTTAAAAAAAATAGAAGAACATTTGGCACAGTTTTCAGGCTCAGGTGAAAATGGCCTCGGACTGAAGAACTGTTTCTCAAAGTGGTGAAACAAATGTTTGGACTGTCTACTTTAGCAAAAGTCACAATCCCGCTTAATAGTAAAATAATAATAATGATAATAGTAATTTTTAAAAAAAAGTTAACTTAGGCAGAATAGGCCTTTTCATAATCATATATATTATATTATTGGATCACAATTATTTATTGATTAAGTCTACAGTATATTCCTTTAATGTGGCAGCTGATTATATCAATTATATATTACTGAGTAGATACAACTACATTAAAACTGTCATGGTCCTTATATATGTATTGGTTTTGTTCTACTCCTTTGTGTTTATAATTTCACCCTATCCTATTGCTGTCTGTGTTCCCCCGTCTCTTCATGTTTGCCATCCTTAGTTATTTTCTGTTTTACTTTGAAGGTTAGTTTTCTGTGCTTTTTACTTCCTGCCTTTGTTTCTTTCCCTGATTTCCGGATTGTCTGCCTTGCATAACTGTTCCCACCTGTGTCTCATTTCCCAGTCAGCCCTGTGGGCATATCTAGTCTTTATGCCTGTACTGAGCAGCACCTTTAGCTCAGTTGTAAGTTTCAATGAATATGCTTTTCATAGATATAACTGCCTTCTCTCTGGTGGGGTCCTCTTTTTGAACTGCGATACCTGAGGAAAACTGTGCTTCAACAAAATACCAGAGTAAATGTACTAAGATACATTCCATCACTGGTCCTATTATGGCATGCCACTTCGTGCCCTCTTCTGTAAATGTCCCTGATGACTAGGAAATTTGGGCACTCTGACACTAAAGTGCCACAGAGAAAGGTGTTGGCTCTCCACCAGCTCAAGGAAATCGCTAACGTTTAACTCCTCCACTTAGAAGTCTACACACAAATGACCCCCCTGAAGTGCTATATACACTGAATAAACCTTCCTGCTGTATTGTTTTTGCTCTCTGCTTTGCATGTCACAGTGACAGGTGGCTGCAGAGGCATTTGTTCAGCTAGATTTATCCTGAGGTGCCTTATTCACCTACATGCGATGGGACATGGTGGGTGTGACGGAGAAGAAAATATACCATTTTCAGTCAATTTCAGTGTTTAAGCAACCTGGAAAAAAGAGAAAGGAATAGCAATGCATTTTTTACTGACAAGGTGGATTCAGACACACAAACAAACCCATAGAGGCTGTACAAGTGCAGCAGATGTGACCTTGTTTTTATGATTTATGTGGATGCTGCACAGTTAAAGCTGAAAGTGTAGATTAAACAGAGTTGAAGAAAAGGGAGTTTTAACTGCTGGCACACAGGCCTGAAAGCAAACCAGCGTCCAACAGCAGAAGCGGTTTTCCGAACCAGCCGATCTTTAGCTGCCCAATCTTTAAAAACCACAAAACAAATGAAAAATGGCCCACAGCACAGAAAAGCTTATGATTACAACCTATAGTCGGACAGATGGCACAGCCTGCATTTGTGTTTGCAATTTTGCTCGCATCACGAGGAAGACTGCGCAATGGCAAATGGATATTGCGCTTAGATTATAGGGATGAATTTGAGTGGTTGCAAATTTGCCCGCCAGGCTGTCCAGATCTAAAAGTTGGTGCTTATAATGCTCGAGTGTTATTATATAATTGGAAAATGTCAAAAGTGCTCCGTTTTTTTTTTACAGTTCTCTTTGCCTTCTGAGTTAGTCTTCCTTTCTTTAAACAGTCTTTCCCTGATTTTTTGTTTTTACCTCCTGTGCTCTTCTCTGAGAAAAAGCCTGCTGTATTATTATGCCGTGCTGATGGTAGAGCTCGGTGCACGGCTGGCTGGGCTGCATGTAAAGTATAGGTCACTTGTCCCAGAATTCCTGTGGCTGGGGCCTGGATCCCTGCGACACTTTGTTCTCCTCACTTTGGGTGCCGCGGTTTTCCTGACCTCTTCCTCCATCTCTTCCTCCACCTCTCCATCCATGCACCAGTTCATACTCTCAAACACAAACACGCATAAACACACACATACGGTTAGAATGGCTTGCCAAGGCTAAATCAGTGTGTTACTGGTTTGGTGTGCATGGGGATGTGTCATTTTGTCCCAGCTGCTAAACAAAGAAGTTTCCATTGGATTCTCACAGCTGAGATCATCACTGTCCTCTTCCTGCTCTAAAGAAATAAACTTAAAGCAGATAATAAAAGGATTGGCAAAGTTAACCTAGTCTTAACTAACTTAATTTAGTCAATAACACAAAAATAATATATCAGATGTTCAGGTCACTATCAGTAAAAAAGCTACAACTTTTGCCACAAAAAGCTCCCTTTCCTTTTACAGAACTTCACAGCTCAACTTCTATTTCATTACCAAAAGGTTCCCATTAAAGCAACATTGGGAGATTTAATGGCCGGGCTGAACACGCCCTCCTCCACGCTCTTCAAAGAGCCTCTGTGGCTGTGATTTTGATGCAAGCAAAAAGTTTTTAGAAATTTGTCTTGTAAGTTATGTAAGAGTATCATTAAAAGTGATCACCAGCAGGCTTGGTGTTGTTTTAACATGGAAGTAATTACACCCCACCTCCTCTCAAACCCCCCCCCTTTTTTTTTTTTTCTGTGCTTTGCTCTTCAGGGAGAATTTGATTAAATGAACGCAAAGTATATACAACTAAAGTGCTTCTCTAGCACGTCCCGGAGCCTTGACTCGTGAAGAGCTTGTGGTTCCTCCTCTTTGGCTTCATGCAGCATGATGTGTTGTGTTATTACTCCTATTACCCAAAACCATGTGTTTCAGAAAAACTGACATCCTTTGGCGGTTCGGAGGGCCGAGCTGGTAACATGTGATGTTGCAAAGTGGTTCACTTCTTGCTGTGTTTGTGTGGAGATAAAGGAGGGCAGTGGAGGGGGTTGGCGATGGTGATGGGTGGGCTTTCGAGGTGTAAGTTAAGTTGGGTTATTGTTGAAAAGAAAATGCTGAATAATGCCAGCAGGTTAGACTCAAGAAATGTTTTTGTTTTATTCCTTCCATGAAAAACCAGGGCACTGGGACAGACCGTGATTAACCCTCCTCCGCCCC
>VUQS01035380.1:27062-38354 GCA_015108495.1 Heterochromis multidens | reverse complement strand
CTCCTCCGCCCCACCCGCCCCCACCTGTCCCCCCTAACCATCCACTGCCTCCACCCCCTCTGCTTCAGTCTGAGATTTACCAAATCTCACGTGCACGAAAAGTGTGAAGAACAATAGCAATTGCACAGCTTTAACAGCTGGTGAAACTATTTATAGAGCACACAGATTACCTTTAAAGTGTTTGCACGAGGATGCTCGTGTCATTTCCTTTTCAGCTGGTTAACATTTTAAGCCATGATGGCAGCCTCACAGGTTTTAAGGGATTGGAGTGTGGTCTGGTGTGTTCGCTTAAAAGACAATGAATCCCTTTGAGTTTTCTGATCCCCTAACTTTTCTTCTAGCGCCACTGTGAGGATGATATTTGTGCTTTTCAGTGAAACGTCTTAACAGCTTCAGGATGAATTGTAATAAAATAGGGCATGTAAAAATTACACCCATCTTGTGATGAATTGTAATATTTTGTTGATCCTCTGACTTTTCACCGTCATCAGGTCAAAGCTTCCAACACAATGGTTAAACCCTGTGAAAGTAATGCATTGTTTGCTAATTAGGACATGTTACCATGCCAACATGGTAACCTATGGTAACCTATGTTGCTTTTGCTTTTTTAAAAAACTTTTACAATCCTTCCATCATCCTTATTTTTTCATGTCCACACTAAAATAGTTCTAAACACATTTTAACTGACTGTAACATCTTGAATTGCAATTAGAGATGTATTTGCTGTTTTTTTTATGTAAAAGATCGATTTAGCCGCCATGTGCTAAAACATGGACACAGCCAGCATGACATCATTCACTGGTTTTGGACTCTGCATTTTGTAGCAATGTTAGTGTTGGTTTCCGCCATGTTGTCTTTTTGAAGCCAGAAGTTTTCGGATGAAAGGGTGGATGAGAGGGTGCACCACACAGCAAGCCATTATATTAGTTACATAATCCGTTAAAAGGCACTAACAGCATGCACACAGTGAAGAAGTCCAACCCAATGACTCGGAGTAGTGGTTGAGGCCAGGCAGGCTCTGGAACACCTGTCAGTCAACGTGGCCATTCCCCTAATTCAGTCATCCAGATGGATGAGTTATAAAAAAATTCACCTCACTCAGAGTTGTAATAAAGTGGGAAACTATCCATAGAGGCCAAAAGTGTGTTTTGTACCAGGCTGTAATATGCTTTTTAATGTAAAGTTAAACATTTTAACATAGGATTCTACTTGCTTTTGGAGGCACCCTCAAATGGCCATTGGACAAACTGCAGCTTTTGGCACTTCCACATTGGCGTCATCCTTCAGCCTTGGAAGATATCACTTGTTTGGCACAGATGGATTCATTTTGTCCTTATTAATTGTTATGCTTCTGGCATTACTTAAATAACGCTTCATTGCTAACATGGAGCTTCTTAGGTTCCCCTTTCTAAAACTTCGGCTTGGGCAGTGCTCCCAGCCCCCGTGGACACACCCACCCTTGAGCTCCAGTGTGCATGCTGCCTCAGAGGAGAGTAAATATAGCAAGGTTATATTTATGCTGTGAGTCCATGCGACAGTCCGTCTCTCTGTTTGCGACTGAAAGGGAGGAATGGACAGAGAGCAGCAGCAGGTCTTGTGATCTGTGGTCAGAAATTGTCGTCACACAGCCTGAATGGATTGCCCCGGTTGGGAGGAGTGTGGGGTGGGGGAGGGCATTTGGTAGCACACCAGAGGCCAACCTAAGTTAAACCCACCAATGCCACTGAGCTGCTACATGCCAATGCATGACTCTGATCTCATTCACCTATTCATACTTCAGCAGCAGCTTCAAAAAGCAGTTGCAAAACTCGGGTCTGATTGTTGCAACCTAATGATGTAAGTTACTTTTTAAGAGTTGTCTCTGGGATGGACGCTTGCACCTGCTATAAACTCGTGACTGTACTCATAAACATCAATGCCAGTGGTGGGTAGATATATTACTATGCACCTGGTCTCAAACTCAGCTGGGTTTCCCCTTTCCCTATAGTGGGTCAATTCTGACAAAGGCTACTCTGCAGTGTTACCTTGGATCATGCAAATGCATGAAGGCAAGATTGATGGGAAGTGAAAAACAGAAAGACAGCAGTCTGCAGTGTGAATACGTGGACATGTGTAAGGCTATGTGAGAAAGACTGTGCTCTCTCAACACACATATAGAGCCTAGTTGAGTGTTATATTTTTCACAGCTAGTATTTAATGCAATAAAATGTGCTGTTCTGTCTCTGTGTTCCACTCTGGTTTTGGTTTCATGTTCTGCTGCCTTTATTACAAGTTAACTCCCTTAACAGCTTTGTAATTCAGAAAGCAGAGCCACACTGCAAATGATTCTCACCCCTTCACAGACCACTGTATACACTTGTGTTCAAGCCCCTGCCCCATAAACTGGCTTTTTTTTTTACAGGCTCAAATTATTTAAAAACAAAAAAAGGGTGTGAATCATGGATAAAGGGACATTAGACAAAGGGAGCCCAATGGGTCATCCCTGTGTGCAGAAGTGACACTTTTGTTGCATTATTTCCTTTACTCTTTCCTTTACTACTTTAACTTTTTATATTTTGTTTCTCCCATCCAATAGCTTGATGACTGTGCACTTCAGCTATCCCACAATGGAACCTATCTGGACCTGGAGTCCTCACTGGCTGAGCAAAGGGACGAGCTGGAGGGCTTTCAGCAGGATGACACAGGGTGAGACTGACTCACATACCCTTTATACCAAACAGACTTATACACTCTCTCTCTTCACTAATCAAAATACCTAAAGCAGTGAGCTCCCAGCACCCTCTCTCCCCTATACACGTACACATATTTTCTGAGTTTCTTCATTCTTATAAAATGGGGAGAATCACAAGCTGTTGGATATGGATTTCTTGGAAGCACAAGTTCATGGAAAGTATGAAGCACTCTGGAAAGCAGGACACATGTGCCCTCCCTTCCACAGCAACAGCTACTCTCCCATTGTATGATAAATATTTTCATCTTCTTTGTGACAGTATTTCACAGTTTACAATTAGAAAGTAGAGAAGACACAATGATCACTTTGTAAAAGAACTTTGAAGCCTCTCTTAAATCTCCTGGCCCTGTTGATGTCTCTGTTAAGGACAACAGTAAATCACCAACTAAGGATTAGGATTACCCTCCAAAACTCGAATATTTAATATGTTAATCACCTTAGATGTTGTCCTTTGACCATTGTTCAAAACTCATAAACCCTTATGTGGCTCATAAGTGTTGACAGGCATATGATTTCCATTAAATTTGAATGTTACTTTAGCCCCTGGTGATATATAGCTGTCTTCCAACCTGATGTTTTTTATTCCTTAAACCGTGTCAGCGTGTCACTTAGGCTACAAGTAAACTTACCCTGGATCTGCTGTAAATCCCATAACATGTAATTTTCCTGGCAGCGCTCTAGCATCTATCCGCCTTTCCTCTGAATTGTATTGTTTTAGGTCATGTAAGCATGCTAATTTTTATATTGCAAATGGAAACAGTTTTCTTCTCTGATAGGCGGCCAATATCTGCAATTAAAGACCATGAGAAAACCTCAGGGCCTGAGGCTAGCATATTAGCACCAGCAACTAAGATTCAACATGGGATCAGTTTGTAAAAGATTCAAGTTACAACCAAAACCTAAATTTGATTCCAAAATTATTATAAGTGTAACATGCATTAACTATACAGTAATCCTCTCTTTATGGCTAGCTCCACCAATTCCAGCTACACTCACTGGCCACTTTTTTAGGTACACCTGTTCAACTGCTCATTAATGCAAATATTTAATTAGGCAATAACATTGCAGCAACTCAACGTATTTAGGCATGTAGAGATGGTCAACATAATCTGCTGAAATTCAAACCAAGTATCAGAATGAGGAAGAAGAAGATTTAAGTGACTTGGATGGTTGTTGGTGCCAGATGGGCTGGTTTGAGTATTTCAGAAACTGCTGCTAGGGTTTACAGAGAATGGTCTGAAAAAAAGAAAATATCCAGTGAGCGGCAGTTCTCAGGGTAAAAATGCCTTGTTGATGTCAGAGGTCAGAGTTGAATAGCCAGACTGCTTTGAGATCATAGGAAGGCAATGGGAACTCAAATAACCACTCATTGCAACCATGGTATGCAGAAGAGCATCTCTGAATGCATAACACATTGAACCTTGAAGCAGATGCACTTCAGCAGCAGAAGACCGGACCGACTGACACTCATGTCAGCTAAGAAAATGAAACTGAGGCTACATTTCACATGGGCTCACCAAAATTGGACAACAAAAGATTTGAAACATTTTGCCCATTCTGATGAGTCTCAATTTCTGCTGCGGCATTCGAATCGTAGCATCAACAACATGAAAGAATGGATCCCTCCTGCCTTCTGCCAACGGTTTAGGATGGTTGTGGTGGTGGAACAGGAGATTTGCATCATGGATTTGCAGCAACAGCATAATGTGCCATCATATGACTATGGACCAGAATCTCTGAGGAATGTTTCCAGCATCTTCTTGAATCTATGCCATGAAGAATTAAGACAGTTCTGAAAGCAAAAGGGAGTCCAGCCCTGTACTAGAAAGGTATACCAGTGTAGTTAGCTTAGTTAGCCATAACAGCTTTTTTTTCTTTCAAGCAATATTAACTAGGAAAGCTAGTTAATATTGGGAAATCATGCAATTAGGTAACAGGGCAAATTAAAACGAGTAATGTTGTTCAATGAATGGGTTTACTGTCCTGGAGCAACTGTGAGCACATGATTTCCTCTGGGATTAATAAAGTATTCTGATTCTGATTACTATTATAACATTATTACTCCATGTTTGCTGGCTAACTGGTAACTATTTAGGTGTTTCCATGTCTCTGTTGTGGTCAGATTTCCCTACTCTCTCACTTACAGAAGTGATTCCTTGGAAGTTATTACGTCAATCTGTTGCCAGTTAAGCTCTAAATTGGTTTAAGAAAGAACTAGCAAAGAAAACAAAAAGTTTCAAGAACTGATGCGTCTGTACTTGCTCTTCCAGCTGTTGGTAGTTTGGAAGGACATAGTCATTTGTGGCATGCAAGAAGGTGCAGAACCAGAAGAAATAGGACCACCACTGATGAACTTCCTGTTATGTCAGTGTTGGGGATTCATGAGGACACATTAGCATTTGTGCTACACAGGATATGTGGTCAAAGGCTCGCCAGACCACCTCGGGAAGTGGTTTGAGTGATCACAATGTGTCTTGGTGGTCTTCTCTTTATACTTGCCTTTAGCGCTGTCCGTTTGTGATCTGATTGTCTAAGATGCATTTTAAAACCAAGTATAAACAGTTGCTTAGCTGATCAGGTCTTGTAACTTTAACTAATTAGCTGTAAAACAAATGGGCAAACATTGGCTCAAAGCCATTTATACACAAAGTAGCAGAGCTCTGACCACTACACAGAGAGGGCAGCTGTTAAGCAGCAGCACATGTGTGTGACAGTGTACGTTTGTGTAGGTATGTCAGTGTGTTTAGGACTGGGGGCGGCTGCCTGATAAGTGATGGTAGACCCACAGAGCCTTGTTGGTCTCTGTGTTTATTGTAAGTGGTTGTTTCCATGTGCACATCTATCTGTTTGTTTTCAAGTGTGTGTATCTTTCTTGTGCGCTCAGTATGCCATATGACAGATGACAGACAGGTGAAGAAAAGCCGGTGTGTGTTTCTGAAAGTTGTTGAGGAACTGGTTGAATTGGATAGTCCTGTCAGTCATTCTATCAAACTGTGGCTTTAACCAAGGTCATAATGAGCTGACAGTAGGAAATGAATCATATGTTTTTGGTTTGGGTTTGACTTCATCTTGGCAAAATGTCACAAAGGGTGAGGATGAATTATTTCTTTCTAAATTCACTCTGCATGATGAAAGCTGTTTATATAGTGTTATAAAAGAAACCAAATGAATCCCAGCCCAATATCTCAGCCTCAGAGCACACCTTTAATTTGTGCTTTAAGTTCAGTTTACAGCTGCTCTAACATCTTAAATAGGACCTACTATGCTTCACCTTATTTTTCTGTGATATACAGTATATACCGTTACAATGCTGAATGTACATATTAAACTCATCCAGAGTTTCTAATAATGAGGTCAGCAAAAAGCTCAGGCTTCAGACATCTCTAAATACTTGGTTTCACAATTTTTTATACTCTTGCTTCCGTGTGATGTCAAAGAGGGTGTTATCCCTGATATGGTCATCTCAGGCACACAGCGCTGGCTGTTAGCACAGAAGCCTTGCCCACTTCCTGTTCAAACCTTGTGTTTGTGAGGGGCAGCCAATCAGAAGAAAGTTGGCTTACAAAGGAGGGGGAAGGGTCAGTTTCAGACAGTGGATAAACTGCAGGCCTGCATTAAGGCCCAGTATAAGATATATTAGGACTGTTATTATGAACTGTAAATCACACAAAACTACTCCAGTAGAATTCAAGAATAAAAATATGGAACTGTAAACATAATGAGAGCATAACAGATCCCCTTTAACCCCATCTGGGAAATGAAAGCATCAAGTAGTGGGTATCAATTTTGACTAGATGTATCCATTCATTATACAGTAGTTGTTAGCCACATATTCACTTTTATAATCCCACAATAACAGTTTTAATTTATGACTAACTCTTAAATCTGCTGGTCACACATGATATAGGCATATATTTTTGTAGAACAGATCGAAGAGAAAAGTTTTTTTTTTCTAGTTTTTACTGAAAAACTGATCCAGAAAACTGCAACTTCCTTATCACTAAAAATATCCGCAGGTTTATAAAGAGCACGTTGGTGTTAACTGAATTTATGCTTCCACACATCAAAGATGCGTTGTGATTGCAGCTATGGCAGGACAGTGCTCACCACAGCTGACAGTAAACAAAGCCCTCGGGTGACAATAATAGCTCTGCTTCCACTGGGAGAAAGTGAAAAGAAAACAGGAAGAAAATGGCTGTAGATTGTGATGCAGAGTAATCTCCCTTTGAACCCTTTACGCCTGCCCGCAACGTTCCATATTTAAGTTATTCACAGACATAGACTGTGTATAAAAGATGGATGTACAGTTAGGTCCATAATTTGATGGACAAAGACACAATAGTTGTAGTTTTGCCTCTGACCTAACTGTAGCTCTCAGGGTCTGAAAAGTGAAGACAATATAGAAGTGCCTTAAATCTACATTCTTTCTAACAGCCAGCAGGGGGCGACTTTCTCTGGTTGCAAAGATAGACAGTATAAAAGGTGGCCATAGCTACCATGACATCACCCATTGGTCTGTGAAGTCTGGTTTTGAAGCCTCAAGATGAATGTTTTTGATGTTGCAATCTTGGTGTTTTGAAACCGGCTGTGACATTAGCTCATTGGCTAACGTCTCGTCAATCACAAGTTAGTAGCCAATGAGTGTACCCTGGATAATCTTTCTGAAATATATTATGACCAAGATTTACATAATGGATTTCATTTTTTATTCAGTATGATCTGAAATGAGTGACTGAGCCTGGGAAAATGTTTACAGAGGTCAGGTTCACTCACAAGTATCACCCGCTGGTGGCCATTAAAAAGAATGCAGGCTTAAGGTACTTTGTGTTGTCCTCATTTTTCAGACCCAGAAGTCATGTATGTCCAACTTTTGTGTTGTCTGTGGTTGCAAAAAGAAGTCAGACATTAGAAGTGTAGCTTAATTACACCAGAGATTTACATGTGTGTACAAGACGCAGCTGGTTGTGGTGGTTGAAGGTGACTGCTATCAGGAGGCTGCTGCTAGAAGGTTTCTGCTTCTGCTGGCTTCATGTGTAAAATCATAATGGCAAGTGGCCCATGGTACTGTGATGTCCCTAATACTTACAGAAGAGTGTTTTACTGTAATTGAAATCTGTACAAAATAAAAACAAATCTAAAAATGAAAAAAATGGGATAGGGATGGGAATGCTTTAGAGTGGGCCTACCTTGTGATTGACAAGTCAGTATATTTTGAAACTGTGTGACCACAAACACCACAAGTTTCAGTCTAATTTTCCACCCACAGTTGAGTTGCTTTGACTGTCATTCTCACACAATAGATTACCAGAAAAGAAAGAAAAATGAATCTGTGTTTGTTTGGATCTCAAAAGATTGTGTTAACATTTTGCTCTATTTCCCAGCAAAGCTGATAACGGTGTAATAGAAGGATAAAAGGCCAGGTGCTCTCTTATTCGAGTGTGTTTTCTTTAGAGCATGTTATGCATGATTCGAGCAGTAAATGCTATCAGAGCCATGCTTTCCCTGCGTGGGCTGGATGGTATCGGTATGTTAATGATTGAAGTTGCTGATTCCTAGCGATTGGAGGCAAACAGGTAAGGATATAACAGATAGCTTAATATGATATCATACTTTATCTTGACATTTGTGTGCTTTCCCACTAGAAATGGGGTTTGTATGAATGTTTGCTCATGAGAACGATGCCATGCGGAGGTGCGTACATGTGTAAATGTGTTATGTCTGCCGCAGTTCTGCTGTCTGTCCTCAAGGATCAGATGTGTATCAGTATGGGGGTATAAATTTAATGCAGGCCCGTGTTTGTGTGCATCAGTCTCATCATATCAGCTGTTTTGCACTATAAAAGAAAAGACAAAACACTTAGACAACTTAGTTTTGACTCAAAAATAATTCCCTCTTTTTCTCACTCCGCTGTCTCTTAGGTCCAGAGGGAAGAAGCACAGTGTTATTTTACGGACCCAGCTGACAGTCCGTGTCCACGCCTGCATTGGTGAGTACCGTGTGACATGTTTATGTAACACATTTCTTCCTGGAAACACACATGCACACCATCAAGCCTAAGAACACATTGCGCTGCACTTTCAAATGGCTGCCCTGGGGTTTTACACGTGGTGCGCTTCAAACCCGAGACCTCCCACTTAGAAGCGGGATTGATTGGTGTGGGTGAAACTTCTCTAAATTTAACCTGGTAATTTCATATTTTTGTCACATCTTTGACACGCTGAGAAAAAAAAAAGTTGCTGTGCAGTGATTTAGGTGTGTGAGAGTTTTCGCAGAGAAGCTTCTGATTTCTGGTGAAGTAGTCACAGTGTGATGCCCCTGACTCATCTCTGGTATAGAGGAAAAAAACAGGAGTGAGAGAGAGGTTTGACTTTCACTGGCAAAAAAAAAGATAACAACAGAAAAATCCAAAATATTTAGTGATAAGATTGAAGAGAAAGTTCTGAATGTGAGATTACAAGCAAAAAAGGGCATGAGAGGAGACTAAGTCGAGGGGCAACTTGGTGGCAAAGCCAACTAAGATGGGTGTAAAAATAAATGAATAGTTTTTGATAATGGCGCTGTGTGCTCTGGTGATGAAGCCTACAAACCTTATCTGGTCCAGTGAGCTTGTTGTACTTTCCCATTGTCGCTGACAAAGAACATGCACATCATTTAAGTTAGATCTTGAGAGCTCCTGGTCCCTTTGTATGCATTACAGTGTTGCATAGATTACATTTCATTTGATTTTTACTGCTAATTTAACCTCCTGACACTCTTCTAGAGATGGCTGTGTCTGTCAGTCGGACAGCTTTATTATTATTATTATTAATTATTTTATTTTTTTTCAGATATTTTAGCTCAAAGTGATGAATCTGAATCCTTGTGTTGATCCCCTAACCTGTCTCCTAGTGTCACCAGGTCATTATTTGAATCTCTTGAGAATTACTGGATGGATTTCAGCATAATTTGCTATAAACATTAATTCTGCTGAGGATCACTTGTAATTGGGGTCTCAAACAGAAGGAAACAGCTTTTTCACAGTGTAACAGAGTTTCACTTTCTGCTTACTCAACTATGTGTAGGCAGATATGTGTGTAGCCACTCGCCTGCTAACTAAGCTACTGTAGAGTTACACCTGACAGAATTTTCCAGGCCATTTTTCTGGCCTATTTTTCTTTCTGCTTTTCTGCTCATCGTATCTTCTTTTTCTTTCGGCTGCTCCTTTATTTGCTACAGCAGATGGATCCACATATTTGTTTTGGCACAGATTTTCTCAAGATTGTCTCAAACCAGGGCTCTTTCACATGTTACGCGAATGTGTTAACCACTAGTCTATGGAGTGCTCATATGTGACTTCACAAACTCCTCTACACGATTAACATCCGTCAAGTGTGAAATGTGGGCTGTCCACCATATTGGCAGGTACATTTTGAGATCAACACTTCTTGAGTTGTATTCAAGCTTGAATTAATTTGCTTTAGGTTTGCTCTCAACTCTTCTTTGTTTCTCAGTTAAACATAATACAAGTTAATGATGATGATGATGATTATTGTTATTATTATTAGCAAAACCCAGCTGCCTGTATCAGACTTGATAAAGTTGAGAGTTATAAAGAAACCATATTTAATTACTAACAATTTGGAACCATTAGAAATGCAATAGGAACGTGTAACTTATAAGAAAAGACAGAATGGCAATGGCCCCATCTTCTGTGCGCTACGGCTCATATCATCAGCTATTTACACCGATTGTTATTCATATCTTTTCAGCTATTTGTTAACATTGAGCTAATTATAAATCATAAGCCTAAGTAGCTTCATTACTACTAAATTACTACTACATATGATTTTGAGCAGTGTTTAAAAATACATATTCACACAGTCACTAACACTTTGTTACAGGTCAGACACTTTAACCCTCACATTAATATCAATAATAGGGGCTTTTAATTGTAAACATAGAAACTAAGGTAGAAATTACTGAAAAGGGAAGGCAATACTTTACCTCGAAGGATTGAACTGCCACACCTGCCGTTCGCAGAGACTACTTTTATGTTGATCGTGGTTCTTTGGACGTAGCATGCAAATGTCCGGAAAGATTCCCCTCTCTCTGCCATCGGCTGTGACCGTCTTTCACCCTCACTGAATGGTGCAGAATGGTAAAGGCGTGCCAGATAGGTAATAAAAACTTGCCAATTCTTACAACTTAAACCTTCTGGTGACCATTAAAACGCACGTGTAACGTGCATATGAACGTGCAAATGTTATGTTGTATTTAAAAGCAGTAAAGACAGCATACATTCATGAATCGTACGCAGTTTTTATATACAAGTACACAGAAAAAGAAACAGTACTTTTTATTTGAAGTGAATATTTTAACCAGTCACCATATAGATGTTACGAATCTTGGTACACTCGGTAGTTTATAGGCTAAGTAACCAGTTGTCTAGGAGGAGTTCGAGAACAAACATACAGACATACAGATGCTACAATCATTATAATATGATGATTTTTTTATATATATATATAATGGAATTTATTCACGTGAAAGTGACACAAAAACACAGTTTATTAATATTTTGG
>VUQS01035380.1:5697-27042 GCA_015108495.1 Heterochromis multidens | reverse complement strand
ACTATGTTTCAGGAAAAAAAACAAAAAAAAAAAGTTTTTTTTTTTTTTGGCCAGTAAAAAAAAAAAAAAAAAAAAGATGGTCACTGGATTTTTTTATTTACCAGTCCCATTGGCTGGTCCAAAACTTTCATTTGGACATTGGCTTGGGCTTGAAAACACTTGTTAGCATATCGTCATTAAGGGAAATCTATTATACGCTTTCCAGTGCCATATTTGTATTCTTGGACTCTATTAGCGTAGCTTTGCATAATTGCACAATTCTTAATTATCTTATACTGGGCCCTGCTGCAGCTGTTTAGTTCATCCACTGTCTTTTTTTGTGCCCTTCCTCAAACATTTAGCCAGCCTTATTCTGACTGGCTGCCCCTTGCAAACAAAAGAAACTGAATGACATGCAGGTGGGGCTTCTATGCTCATAGCCAGAGAGACCTGTGTGCCTGAAAAGACTACAACAGAGATATCCACTCTGATGGACATCATACAAAGTTAAGAATACAAAAAACTTTGAGTGTTTAGAGCAGTGTGGCTCACATGTATTACTTTTACACACACTGATTTCATTATTTGAAACTTAGGTCATCTTTAATATGAGCATCCACTACTGTACCAGTATATATATTTATGAGACAAAATAAGAAAAAGCATAATAGGTCCCCTTTAGGCTATAAGCAACCCATAACGCAACAAGACTATATAGAGATGAATAACATGCAATTTCGTAGTCAGTAGTCAGTAGTCAGTACCCTATCAGTATCTTTTCTGTCCACAGCAGTAGAGGACTCTCAGGATTGCTTTTTCCATTCATTTGGCTTAGGCACTACACTGAAACACTTTGGTGCTGTGGTTAAGTTTTGTTAGGGAAAACCCTACATTAAAATCGTCCTACTCTTTCGTACTTTCTTTCCCCGGGGTGTGTGCTTCTCACTCATTTCCTCTGTGACCTTTCTACTTGGTCAACACTCTTCATGCCAGTGATAGCAGTGCTAATTCTGGATCCTAGAATCAAGACCGGTTGAGATGTTAATGAGGTGAAAGGTCAGTCTAAGTGGTGCTTAGGGCACATACAAAAAAATAGTGATTATATATGGTGTATTTTTTTAATGTATTAAAAAAAATACAAAATAAATGTTAAAAAGTATTCTCAAATGGATCTCATTCCTATTGCAGATTTTGCTGGTTTTGATAACATTTGATAGTAAATCAATAATTAGATGAAGTTTAATTTTTGCAAAATGCAGTTTTCTGTCTCCCACCTTTGCGACAGGTTCCCTGACACCGCTTCCTTTCAGTAGATTATGATAGATGTATGGCTACTGTCCTCTCCAGACTGACAGTTCTCTTAAGTTCCAGGCTCGAGGGGTGTTTGAAACAGACGGGCTTACTCTGAAAAGGGATGAGGACTGACCCGGATCTGCAGCCATCTGCTGGAAACATATAAACTGTTGTTTGCTTACACATGTAAACCTGCTACAATTTTTTCTTCATCCTCTGATGGGCCTGAGTGAATGCACTGAGGATTGATGTAAGCTAAATCTTTCTCTCACACCCATGACCATGTCATACACACACCCACACATACAGTCGTTATGAGGGATCTTCCCATGGTTTGAAGAAAACCAGCGCTGGGCTATATTTGTTTCTCCCTTTATGCACAAAATGAAAAACAGCTTCTTATTAGAAAAGAGAGAGAAAAAAGTTGCATCCTCATCATCACAGATACATTTTCTTTTGAAGGGCATCACTGACTTTCGTCCAGTGCCAACGCGTGATGATGGAGTTTACTATGTTGACCGCAATCCAGATTTCAGTTAGCACGGCACAGATGCAGGGCAATGACTAAATCTGGACGGGACTTGATATTTTGAAGTGGCAGTGTGTAATTTGGCCGCATTAAACAGACATACAAGCAGATAGCTTAAGCGTGTCAGAGCAGTCCATTCACTTTAAAGATCTGCTGTCCATCCCCCCTCTCAGTGTCTCTTCAGCTGTCCACTCATCCATCCGTTTAATGTTCTCTAATCTTTCTAGGCCTTGACTTTCAAATCCTCTGAGTAGTGGACAGCACACTGACTGCTAAATGAAAAGTGTGTTGCATTCAAGGATGCACATTACTTGCAATTAAGTGTTTGTGACTACCAAGTTGTATATTGCGTTTTTAATGTAAGTGTACTGATTGACAGTCACTGATTAAAATGCAGGAAGGATCGATTCCTTGCAGATTATCCTAATCTTACCGGCCTCTTGAGCTTCCAGTTTCGATCGGCAAAGAGCTGGACTTCATTGTATTGAGGCCAAATGTTAGGTACATCTCCTTCAAACATCCACTGATCTTCTTTCAAGGCCGAAAGGATGAGAAAAGTTAGCATGACTAAGAGAAATGCAGCATTCTTGGGCATTTCCTGGCTTTTCTGTGGAAAGATCGAATTACATGCAGGCGTGCCAGTTGGGATTAAAGCAGCTCTATGGTGGGAGTTTGTGTGAGTCAGAGTGTGATCATGTTTGTGAGTTAATACATTTTTCGCTTGTGCATGAACAGGAAGGCACACTGACATGGTCAACAAGGCCGTGACTCTGACTGCTGGTGTAAGCACTGTGTCTGCACTCGAGAGGCCCTTGTGGCATTTTAATGACCCCGGTCTTCTTAAACTTCCCAGCGTGAACCCCACTGGGAAATCAGGGTGCTTCATTCATTTTTTATGCTTTGTGGGTGTCCTGATTGTCCTCAGCTTCAGGTTAAGAAGGTGCGGCCCGAACCTTATTATTTATGCTTTTAACTGCTACACTGTCTCTTTTAGTTGTTCTTTTTAACTTTCAACATCTGTTTGTGCAGACTTCCACCTATACTCATACCCTTTCTCTCGTTCAATCACGTGGCCTGCCCAGAACCTCTTGTTTAAGGGTTAATTTTAGCTGCCTCTGTCACAGTCGCAGACTTGTTGTGGATCACGGCTGATGAGTGCAGAGAGGCGGTTCTGGGGTGGGGGTGAAGTTGAGGTGTTATCTTTAGAAAGTGTTGACAGCACAGAAACATGCAAGGAAGGCAGCACAGTGGAACCTCTTTGGACTAAATGTGAGATTTAAAGGAAGCAAGGGGGTGTAAAGGGGTTGATTGATGGAGATCAGGGAGAACTGTGGGTATTAAAAGTTTAGAGGTAGGAAGGGAAAGGATGATGTGAAGTTTACCTCTACTGTAGTTGTACTGCTGATGGATTTTTCTGACTACAGTAAGCAGGAGTTTCACATATAGAGTAAGGCATATGGAGTAAGGCCAGTCAGTGGCACCCAAAGGTGTCATTGCTCATCACATCCCACAGTATCAAAGTGCCAAAATAGTTCTGAATGTTTTCACCATTACCATCTTTGTGTTTTAAAACCAGATGTGATGAATGAAGGGTGGATCTGATTGTGAAACCACATGCCCGTTGGCTACAGACTTGTCAATCACAAGCCAGTGAGCATACCCTGGATAATACTCCTTTCAGACTCTTAGAATGACCAAAATTCACAAAATGGATTTAATGTTGTACTCTGTATGACATGAAACAAGTGATCCCATAAAGTCATCAGGAAAGTGTTCACTGAATGCAGGCTTAAGGCAGTTTTGCATTGGTGGCTTCACCAGACTTGGAAGCTACTAGAGGTGGGAATCACCAGACACCCCACGATACAATATTTTCACTCACAATATGATATTAATGCGATAACATATATTGTGATTTATCACCTTTTTTCAACAGCAAATTATGTCAGTATCTGTTTTATCCAATCAGATAAAGTTATCTCACTTCAGTTTTTTTTGCTGCAAAATTAGATTGTCAAGCACACCAACACTGTCACTAAAACCTGCTTAAATGTTGCCATAAGATGGAGTCAGTCTGCTATCGGTCTGTGATTGAATGGAGTCAAGCTGGCAATTACATGCAATCTGTTTCTGATAATACAGCAATTTACTGTGATAAATCTTCAAAACACATATCTGCTGCTATCCACATAGACGGAAATTCAAATTTAACTATTACATTTGCACTCAGGAGCCTTCCTGTTCTATAGGAATATAACCAGAAAACAACCAGCTGGCAGCCAGTTGAGTCGAGTACCCTCGAGACTCATTCAGACTGATGGCAACATGTAGGCAATCTGTCTGCATTTATAAATTAGAGCGCAATTATTTGCAAACCTTTAACAATCTCTCTGAGTGATTGCAGTCAGTCCAAGTCAGACTGCAGCTGTTTGCAGAAAGGTTGACTCCTGTCAGGCAACCTGTGCAATTGCCTTGCGATCAAAAGTAGTTGTGAGTGTACAACACCTTCAAGCTCTGGGCAACCATTTAGTCACAACAAGTTGCAATCAGTCACAAAATGTGAAAAAATTCAATACAATCACCAGGCAGCCACCAAATTTTTTGTAAATGCAAGGAGGTTGCTGTCCTATTTTTACTTGTGTGACTGAGCCTTTAGCTTGCTCTGAATGAGGAGGTAGATTTGTCAAGCTAAGTGTGTCCAGTGTCGGATGGATTTTTGTTTGAGTTGATTTAATGTAAGTTTGCTCGGCTAATGTTAATCTCAGGATTTTGGTGCATGAGATGAGCCCTCTTGTTCATTGTATTCCCAGAGTATTTTAATTTATTTAATAAAATATTGATATTTGGTGTCCCTATATTGATACAATATCGCCACGCAAAATATCGCAATACTATGCTGTATTGATTTTGAATGCTGAAAATGAGTGCATCTTTGATTAGCTGATAGCTGTTTTAGGCCCAGTTAGAACTGTATTTGTATTTTCTGTCTTTATTTCATAATAAAACTTAAGTATTTTGCCATTTATTAATCTGAAGCTTCAAAAGTAGGAAAAGCTCAGTTTTTATTAGCAGTAACTAAATCAGCACTTTTTCCAGGAATAACACTCCACCGGATCGATGTGGGTGGGCATCAGGGGGCTGGGGCCCGCTCACTTCACTAACAGGCCCATCCTGACTGCCCATGTATATTCTTAGGTTTAATTTTCAATTATCAAAATTAATATTTAAATAAACAAAAGACTCAATGTGTTTTCTTTTCTAAATAAAGTAAAAGACAGCAGCATGTCACAGTTCAGAGGTTGCTCAGCAGAGGATGGAAAAAGTTTCCCTAATTTTTCTTTTTTTGCATTCTATCCTGCTGTGGATGCCACATCTTGTGGCATGGGTGTGATGTTTTAGTCGGTTTAAGCGTGGGGATTTGGTTATACTGAAGCACTGTGGCTTTCTCCTGTAGTTTATGAGATATTTACGCCCAAAGTCTCAGTGGAGAAAATTCATTTGTGGTGAGAATCATTAACAAATAGTTCACCTCTAGATCATGGATGGGGTTTTTCTTGCATTTATATATAGGAGTTAGAGTGAGGATCACTTAATGTGGCAAATACATTTTCTGACGAAAAACCTACAGAACAGACAAGGCAGGAGTTAGCTGAATTTTTCTGCCTGTTTCATTTTCTCCTTGAAAGCATGAGCTACACTGATATAAGTCAGTGTAGCTCACTCAGCAGTTACTTCCTTTCCCTGACTCTTCCTCATCTATATGACAGTAAGCATGCCAATAAGAAGGTATTTATTTAATTACCATTTGGATCTCAGTGTTTAAGTGGCCTGCATTGGTCGTCACAATTCACAGCAACAATAACAATAATAGATCAGATATTATTTTCTTAACTGGTAATGTATAAAATATTAACTTCTGTAATTACCAGGCCCTGAACATCAGGACTCAGTTCTTCATAATCAGATATCTGTAGGCAAGAGGCAAGATTTTTGGTACAGGATACTTTCTGGTTTTTGTTTCAAGTCTGCTGAGAGAATATTGACCAATCCTCTTTGTGTGGATAAGCAAAAGAAAAAGATGGATGGATGTTTTAATGGGCTTTGGCTTCATCCAAATAAACAGTCTAAGAGCAGAAGAGTAACAAATCAGCTATTTTGCTTTCTTGAGCGCACTGGCTACCATTATACAATGTTTTGCTTTTTTATCAGCTTTCTTTTTTTATTTATTTGAATGGATCTGAATGTGAACATGGGCTGGCACATGGACCAGGAAGTTATCCAGTTATCAGTTATCCAAATATTTGCTGGCTACAGTGTTGCCCAAAGCGACTAAGTAATCAGCTAATAGCAGAGGCGTTCCAGGACTTCCCAGCTCTTTATACGGTAAATACATAAATACTATAATACTTTCCTCAGTGGGCCACCATTGTGAATTTGGTGATAAATACTGACTTTACAATAAATGAAAATCTTTAAGACTGCCACTAATGGTACAACATTTAGCATTTTAGTAGTTTGGTGTGTTTGCAGGGTAGCATTAGAGCTTTGCTGGGAAAGCCCTGGGCGAGTTGCCAGCCTATCACAGGGCTGACACAGAAAGACAGACAACCATTGACACTCACATTCACACCTTTGGCCAATTTAGAGTTCATATAACCCAGCGTACATGTCTTTGGACTGTGGGAGGAAGCCAGAGGAGCAGGAGAGAGCCCATGCAGGCACAGGGAGAACATGCAAATTCCACATAGAAAGTCTCCGGCTGACTTAAACCAGAACCTTCTTCTTGTTGTGGGTGACACTTCCAACCACTGCACCAGTGCAACCATGTGACAATTACATGATTGTTTTAGTTCAGCTTCAAATTAAATAATACACCAATTCTGAAGAGTTACTTGAAATCTTGTATCATAAAGAAAAAAAAACAACAGTTTTCACAGCATGCTCTGCACTTTGATCCATTCAGTTGACTCATATTACACTAATGGACCAGAAACGGCACTGCTGAAATGACTTGCGCACACAGTGAGTCTTATCACTCCACTACATGGATATTAGATATAATTTTATCCTTGAGAATTTATGAAGTTCATTTTGTGCCAGTCTTAATGGCTTGTACAAGATGAGCGAACGGCAGTGAACAGCTGGGTCTTTCGGTGAGCAAGGTTACTTGAGAATGAATTGGATCATTCTTTTTTTTTTTTCTGGAGAAGATTAAAAATCTGCAAGTTGGCCCCAGATGTCCTGTTGTAGTTTGGGCTCATTTTTAAAATTAAATATATGTATCAACATTGACTGTAACTCCTAGTTTTGTTCCAGAATGCACAGAAGACATCCAGCAATGCCTTAAAATTTAATATCAAGCCCCCCTCCCCCGGTTGTAGTATGTGGGTGATACAGTATAGAAGCAATGCTGAACCTCTGGGAGGCTTTAATAAAGACAAAATGTCTCAAATGTTTTATGTAATTTAGGGCAAACTACCTCTCTTGACTGATTACTTGTCATTTTAGTGTAAGCCATGTCCTGTAACAGTACTAATTATCACTCCCTCTAAGACAAGAGAATTGACAATGGAGCACTCAAGACTAAAATCAATCTGCACTGATGTTTGTCTGAGGGGGTGTTAATTAGAAAGAGGGGATGATAACATCTGTCTGTCCCTCAATCACATCTGTGTTTTTGTCTTTTTTTTCCTCCGGTCCTTTACTGTTTGTCAGAAGAAGCTGGATCTACAACGCAGTGATGATCAACTGCTACTTTTTTTTTATAAGGCCACCCTATCTCTGACCTTATCAAAAATACAACAACGCAGTAAATTATTTAATTTCCTGAGAGAAGCAGTTAATAATTGAAAAACAACTTGTTACTGTGCAACTTGAGAAAATGAAAACAGTTAGAGATACCACGCTGGTCAAAAAGAATTCAGGGAACACTCGATCATCGCAGTATAATAAAAGTCATTAAGCTTCAAGGATATCAGTCTGTCCGGTCAGGAAGCAGAAACCGTTGTGAATCCATTTCACCTGCTTTGGTGCAAATGGAAGTGACAACAGGTGCACTGGAGATGCACTAACAAGACAACCCTCAAAAAGGGAACGGTTTAGCAGGTGGCGGCCACAGACCATTGCTCTTATCCTCCTCATTGATTTTTCTCTACTTTGCTTCTTGCTGGTGTCCTTGTCACTACTGGTAGCATGACACGGTACCTGCAGCCTGTTCAGGTTGCACAGGGAGTCCATCTCCTTCGTGGTACATTCATGCATGCCGTCACAAGAAGGTTTGCTTTGTCTCCTAGCACAGTCTCAAGAGTGTGGAGGAGATACCAGGGTCTTGTCACATCCAGTTTTAAAAAACACAAGATGGCAATGGGCAGAAACACTCAGTGCAAGGCTTCAAGACAGAACTTCACTAACCAGTGGCTGATGTCACAATGTCTACATTGACTTTTTAGGTAACATCTTTTGGTTTATCTTCTATACACCAATAGAATTCTATTAGAGTGTTCTAGATTCCTGAGAATTCCTAAAGAAGGGAGAAATCTGAGAAACATTCTGAATAATGTAGTTTAAAAACAACTGTAAAGTGTCAGTTCTAAGTTAGTTTTCGTTTGAAGATCACTAATAGCTCTTTTAAACCATATATGGCCATTTAAGAGTTGTACTTTTGCATTTTCATCATCTCTTTCTCATTATCTCTTTCTCCTCCTCCTCTTCTTCGTCTGCCTCATCCATCACTGCTCTGTCCTCCCTCATCTCCACCTCATCATTTCTCCTCACCTCAAGCCTCATCTCCTGAACTGAAGTCAGGGCTCTAACATAAGAAAACGTGCAGAAACATGCTTACTTATTCCCAATGTTGTCGCGATTACTTATTGTCAGCACATTAGACATGCGACCCTTCTGTCTCGGGACAGCTGACAATGAACCGGCTAAACAACAACAACAGCTGGTTATAAACTAACATTAGGCCAGCTAATGTTAGGCTCAAGTGTCCTAAAAATCACACTTTCCCTCTGATGAACAGTTTGATTACATTCTCACATCGTATAAGAGTTTATTCGTTAAGTGTCCAAGATCCACTTCAAAGACAGTTTCACTAACTCCAGCTAACAGAGGCTAACAGCAGCACTTACCGACTGTTTGTGAGCCTCCTTGACTTCTCAGTGGACTTTAATTCTCAGGAGTTCGTGCAGTACAGCTAACCAATGACCAGAAAACCTATACCTTTCTTTCTGTACTTCACACATAACAGTAACCTGTAAGTTGTGATGGATCATGAGCCAGAAGAGCTACTACATCATTGACGTTTCGGTTTTCTAATAATCGTCACATTTTCAGCTTCATTACTTTGTACATTGTCCCATGCGGTCTTCTCTTAATTTAGGTTTATTAAATAGCTAATTTGTAGCACTTCTGGAAATATGGTTTATAAAAAATAATCTACAACAGCAAACTCTATCCCCAAAAGATGTCGTAGTCCTTTAAAGGTACTTTTTGTAATTACACTGCAGAATTTAACTAAAACTTCCACCACCAGGTAGCAGCAGTGCACATGCATTGCCAGGCTAAATAGCTCACTACACCATCTTGTGGTACAAACTGATATTTGACAAAAGTACAGCCTAGTCCTACTTCAAGTTCAGTTGATATCCCTTCAACGAAATACTGCACGTAGATGTTTTTGGAAATAAAGTCATAGCAGTTTTTTCTTAACATTCTGTTAAAAGCTTCAGTTAGTTTTCAAACATTTTAAATTTTTAAAACAGGAATTTGCTATAAGTACTCTTAACAACTGTGTATGAGTCTAGGGTACCTATTAGGCAACAAACCAATGCTTTCAGTTTGAGCCACAGATGAGCACAAACCCAATTTTAGCTTTCCATTAAGAATAACTTAAGTGTCAACATTTTAAATTTTTAACTTTTACCCTGGAGCACTTCTGTGCTGGCAGTGTCATTGTAGTTCCACTGATCATTAGTGTTTTTACTGTCAAAGTGAGTCCCCTCAGCTACAGAAAGATTTAGTATGTGTTTGACAATGCAAACAAGGCACGCATCCATCCATAACAGGCTCTTTAAAAATGTACTACAGTTCTTGTCACATCGCTTGTCCTCAATGCTGACAGCGAGGACAGCAGTAAAGCTTCTAATCTCTCAATCCCCTATCCTGTTCAGCCTGATGGATTCATCCACAATCACCGCATGTCAAAATACAGCAGCCTTGAGACAAATCACAACAGCATATGGCAGTGTCTCTGCTGCTGCAGAGGGATGTTTACACAGGGGTCCATGTGTGGTGGAAGGTTATCGGTCTGTTCCCCATTTTACATGAGATATCAAATGTGTTTCTAGCTCTGGAAAAGCCTTCACAAGTCAAATAATCCTCATAATAATGAAGTTTATTCTTAGATGAAAATCATTCACTGTCATTCTATCTTAATTTATGAATGCCTGCAGACCTTTGTGGTGACGTGCCATTATGAAGTCTCCCTGGTCTTCATTAGTTTTTATTCCAAACTTTTGTTACAGAGTAAGAAAGAAAGAGAAAAGAGAATAAAGGAAGAGGAAATGGAGTTGGGAGTAAAAGAAGACAGAGGTGGGGACACGGGGAGACGGCAGAGATGTCGGAGACATTAGAAGCGAGAGAACATTTGCACTTCAAATGCCTTTCTGCCATTCGCCTCAATTATCAGTTTAAAAGCAAAGGTAGAAGTGATTAAATGTATCCAGCTGAAATTCAGAAAAACTGGAGCCTTTGGGTAAATGTAATGAAGTGGAATGTCTAAATATGCATAAACCAGCAGTGTATAATTATTGATGCAGACTGAAGCGCTAATCACAGAGAAATGGTCACAGGGTCACAGCTCTTTTAAAGATGTAAAGTGGAAGAAGTTTCAAACATGGAAGTGTTAAAAATATTCTTCCAATAAAAAAAGGCAGTTCCATCTTAAAAAAAACAACAACCCTGTTTTCAATTTGTTCAACATCAGTAACACTGTGTATTCCCAGAGAAATAAAACCGAAGGAGTGAGATTGCGCTGGAAACCATTTCAGTGATGATTCATGTTTGTCTGTGCGAGGGCTCGTTGTGTAAGCGGCCGCTTGTCTGGGTCCTTTAAAGATGATCAGTGGGAAAAGGATCAGAGAAACAACTCAGTATTGTTAACCTCGTGCATTTTTAATGCACATCTCTTCAATATTTGATGGGCCCAGAGTCTTCACAGACATTGTGGTGTCAACTGACACATGCCGGCTTTTACAAATCAAGCTCCAAAGTTTAAATCTCAATTCTGGAAAAGAGGCCACGCATTTTGTGTGCTGTGTTTATTTCTTCTTCTGCACCAAGAAAGAAGGGAATGTTAACACCATGTGTGAAATTAGGGCTCTGGTTTGGTTTTGTAAGCTGCATTTTTTTTTTTCTATTGTGCTGACCTGATTTTCAAAGCCAACTGCATGAAGCTTGAACACTGACATATTATTACCTTTAAAAAAAGAATATCTATTAGCAGACAGTGGTTTTACTTATATACTGAGCAGCTGTCACCAGTAGCATTCATTTAAAAGATTTTTGGTGTGTGTGACAATATTCACTTCCCTTTAAGCTCTTTTTAAAGTTTCCATAAAGCGACATTTAATTTAATTTTGTTGAGCTTTTTCAATGAATCTCCACCTAAATTGTTTCTTTTTCATGTATTTCACTGACAACCAGACCAAACAAATGCATATGAGGATATACAGCACATAGCAACTAAACCCTGAATCACACCTCCCCACCCCAATGTGTGGAAACCTAATCGATCAGTGATTTGTTACGCCAACAGCTCCATATTTGCCGTACTCAACTGATATTGACTGAATCATTATCCGCAATGACACAAAGACTCTGTTCCAGCCGCTTATCTCACTATCAGATGACTTTTAAATGTTGAGCACATATCATTTATCTGAAGGTGCTGTTTGTCTGCGTCATGAATGAAACTTTACCCAAGTGTCCCCTGTAGATCATTACCAAGTTGGGTCCTTCCATATAAAATCAATCACATCTAAATAACATTAAAAAAATAAAAAATAAACAGTTACCACCTGACCCTCTCAGACTCAGCTTCTTTTTGTTTTTTTTTTCAAATAACTTCAGTCTATTTAATGAACCTGTGCAAAATTTGACCTTCATACTGTGACATTCACCTAATTTTTCCAGCATTTTTGAGCCCTATGTTACAGGATCTGAGAGGTCTCCTTTTCACTGACATTTTGATAACTGGCTCACCTTCTAGCTATTATTCCTTCTGTGTCAAACTTTTTCCCAGTATAGTCATTTTATAACACTCACCAGTGTAGCTTGCAGCTGCGAAATAGAGAAACAACATCAGTGTTTGTATGTTCTATAGTATAGAACATACAAACCGTTTGATCGTATAGAGTCTATATGATCAAACGGCTTTAGGTTCTGGTGATGTTGTTTGAAATCCTTACAATTTGAGCATGCAGTAGATCCTTGCCTTCTTCCCATAGTGCATCCTGGTGCAATGAAGAGACATGTCAGTGGTCCTAATGTTATGCCTGATCAGTGTATTTTAAAACTGATGCTCAAAGTTGTTCATAGAAAAATTGTCCTGAACAACAACTAGAGTTTGGCTTTAGATTGTGACACTTGGAGTGAATGTAAAAGTTATCCACATGTAAAAAAGATTTCATGTGATAACTCATGGAGTTAAGAAGTTATGAGGGCTCAAAAATGCTGGAGAAAAAAATAAGGCAACTTACCCACCCCTATGTAATTTGAGTGCCTGTAACTCAAAAATAATCACAGTATGAAGGGAATATTTTTGCATGCCTTTAGTGAATAGACTAAACTGATTCTACAAAAAAATGAATAAACTCGTTGTTAGGGGGATGGGCACTGATTTATGGTCACCCAGTTGTGACCCAGTTGTGAAAGGACAAGCACCAACAACTAACTTAACAAGTTATTACTCATAAACAGCAAATTATTCATTCATGAACTGATTGAATCATTGATTTTGATCTTCATAAATATCACTGCCTCGATTAGGAGTGGGCACCCTCAGCTGAGGCAGGCCCACCACAAGACCTCCTCTTTTCAGCTAGAGCCAGAGGCTGCTAATTTAGGGAGCACTGGCAAGTGATGTAATTGCCTGCCCTCTGAAGCTTTACAGTCAAACTGGCAACGCTCACTTTCAATGTCTCACTCCCCTGCTTCATCTCCGAGGCTGGGGTACTGCAAGCTCCTCATGGGCCATCAGCTCAGAGATGAAGACACAAGCATGAGTTTGACCTACAGGAGCAGTTCTATTTGCAAACTGGTCATTGTCATTTCGGCTGGGAAAGTCTCTGGCCTCGGTCAACATACATTTGGCAGTCCTTTGAGTCAGGTGGCCCCAACTTTTCTCTTTCTCGGATGAAAGGTCAAAGTTGAGGGCTGTTGCCTGAAAAAGTCAGCTGCCAGCCACCTCAGCACTTGGCTGTACCGCCAGGTGTATCTGCCCTGTATCAAGCTAATAAACCAACCAACCCTTGATAGTTTCCAATACTGCACACAGGGGACACCTGGATCAGCCCAAAGATTTAGATTTGTGTGCAAAGGCAGGGCATTATATGAGGCTCTGATGATGATGATGATGATGTCCTCCCACCTCTTCAGCAGCCTTGCTTAGTTTGGAATATTGCACTGGCACCAGGTGTTTTGTAGCCTTTTTCCGATAGCTTTCATTGCTCGTGGACCCCCACCCACAGCCTTGGTTGAACATAGCTCACTATATTCTGGTGCTGAGGGGCACATTTTGCCTCCAGTACTGCTGTTCCATTTCCACTCTGTAACTGGGGTTGAAGTAGCATCACTGACAGTCATATTCACCCTTGCTTTGGCACCTTTTTATTCCTCCACCAGGCTGGAGATAACAATAAGAGATAGTCCGGCTGAGGTCTAAACTATTTCCTCACTTGTGACTTCACTAGTCTCTACAGCTAATTTGTATGAGATACGCACATAAGTTAGGGCAGCATTCAAAATTGAAAACTTAAAAGTTTTAGCTTCCCTGTAGAGAGCAGTGCTATTGATTTGCTTGAGGCTTGTGATTGCTTCCTGCCTGAGTTGCTCTTGTGTGTTCGCCTTTTACCATTGTCCATCGGCTCATGATTTTGCAGAAGTTTCGTCACTGAGCCAGACGTTAGCAGTGGAAATCTTTTGGTATTTTCTAGGTTTGCTCTCCATTCATCCCCATTTGATATATCCCTGGAGTTTATCCATTAGATGTCTGATGCATACTTGTTGTCTAATAAAGTGTTTATCTGGAAGGACGGATCTATCAAAAATACTGATGACTAAGGTCTGAGCTCTCATTACTTAGAGTAATTTATAAAACAGGCCATGAGTCTTCAAATACCCAGCAAATTCATCTAAAGCCAGTCAGAGCTTCAGAATAAAAGCCTCAACATGAAAGAAACTTTGATGCTCTTCACCAGTGGGTTTTTTCACAGTCACCAGAGAGGAAGAAATGTTTTTGTTCAAACAGAAAACTCTATGAATGAGTGGGAGGTAAAGAGAAAGGACCCAGAAAGGAACACAATCAGGACACAGATGCAGAAAAATGAGAGTGTTACGGGAAGAGAGAATCGTGGGGGATGCAATATGTTGCAGATGATAGATCTCTGTTCATGTGATGACCTGCATGCATGTGTGTGTGCATTGACCTTTTCGTACTGGCAACATGGGAATTTAGTTTTTAAGAGTGGTTCATTCAGTCTTCAGGCTGTTTGTATTTGTGACAGACTTGTGGAAACAAGAACAAGAAAGATGAGGAGACATGCTGAATAAATAAATAAGAATATTATATTGACGGCAGCACCTGTTTATGCATGGCTGACTTCAAGGGGGTTGATGTAACAAACAGGAGAAGTGGGGAAAATCACAAATTGGCTGGGTGAATTATAAAAAACAGACAAATGGTGAAATTAAGCCGATCTCTGGAGAGACTGGCAGCTTATCTGGAAGCAAGATGAATACCAAAAAACAAGTCAATAGATGAATATTTATACTGAAAATGTAAAGATGTGTATGTATTTGCAGGAAGCCTGTCTTTTTTTTTCACACATCCTGCTGTGATTTCAAATATGTGGAGCCCCTAAAACTGCAGCTGCATGAAAACTTTCTGTATTACTGTCCATCAGCCAGTGCATGAAATTTCATTCACATGCTTCTGGGATGACACAGTTTAGAAAGCACATTTATAACTTTTTGCATATGACAAAAAAATATTATTTTACCAGACTTGTTGTCAGGATTATTGTTAATACTGTATATTTATTTTATATATAATCTATCATCAACTAATGGCTGTAAAACATACATTGTTAACAAAAAAAATTTATATGCAGTACATGAATGTGAATTTCCATCATTCAGCCATGATTCTGCTTATATGACTTCAACAACTCAGTAAATTGTTTTCACAGCTCCCAGCTAGTGTTTAACTTTAGGGGGGATTTTTGTGAATTTTCCCAATCAGGAATTTTTTTTATCGGATTATTCCAATACCACATGTACAAACCTTTAATTATTAGAGTATTGGGGTTTCTCATGTGACATCATGTGATGCAACCACTGGTCAGTAGGAAAAATTTATTTTCCCCAACTGGTTAGCAGTGGTTCCTGGAGGTTGCAAACAAGATGATGCACCAAAAACCTCCTGGTGATTGCTTTGGTTTCTAGCAGATTGCCACAGTTGCCTGTAATTTTTCCAGTGGCATTCTGTCAGGACAGGCAGGGCTTGTGTGGAAACAGAGCTAGCACTGGCAAGTAGACGAGCTTCAGTGATTTGTCATTGTGACAGATGAGTTTCCTTTTGCCAATCACCTTGGCCAAAATGTGTGATGTAGAGAAGAATTACCACTTAAAGAATGCCTTAATGATGAAGAGCAGACGTCAAATTTGGTCTAATAAAACAGGCAAGTTGAACAAGTGCAGCCTCAGCCAGCACTTTCAGATTAACCTCTGAGAAATCACTATTAAGTTCAATCAGCTGTTTTGCCAACACACCACCTTCCTTTTTAAATAAAACTTTTAATCCCCCCTGTAGACATCGACAGTTAACCATGTCATACACTGCTCAAGCCCTTTTAATTCAGCTGTGACTTTTTTAATATTAATATATTTTAATATACTTTTTAAAAAAATCAAGAGGCTTGTTTTTCCAAGCTCATTAACAGCTGTGTTTTTTGGGGTATTTTTTAGAGTTATGTAGTCCTCACATACGGCCACTACAAACATATGATTTTATAGAATATGACGCATTACTGTAGATTAGACAGAGTATGAAGTGTTTGAAATGAGCTCAGCCTTAAACATCTTCAGCAGTAATATTAATCCATATAACACTGACTGGGAACATATTCCTGGAGAATGATTATTTTTAGTTTGCAATAATACAGTTTTATGTGTGGTGAGGTGTTTTCATAGTGTTTTATTGCTTCTTTTGCTAAAGGAATGGTTCTTAAAAAACCCCTTCATCATTCCTTATTGTCAGCTAATAGTAAATAAATTTTGATAATACAGTAGATATTTATTTAACTATAGAAGAATTGTAAAATTATTTACTATTAGCTGACAATAAGGAGTGATGAAGGGGTTTTTTAAGAACCATTCCTCCAGTATGTTTTAATCTGGTCCAAAAGTGGAAGATGATGTTTTTGTGTGTGTGGTGGTGGTGGTTGGGCAGGGTGGGGGCACCGTCTCTGCTTGCTATTCTTAAAAAAAGTCACTTCACGCCACTGTTTGTCTGCAAATACTTGCTAACTACTAGCCGAGCGATAGTAAAACTTGAAAAAGTGTGACACAAACTGGAAATGGAGAAGGTCAACTCCTTTAAAAATGCTCCAAAAGGTACCAACAGCACAAACACAGTGGAGAGCCTAACAAACAGGTAGCAGCTACAGTGACCTGTGTCTGAACACCTGTCAACAAAAGCAAGCACCCCCTAACTCCAGTTTCCATAATTAAAAAAAAAACTGTACAGTTGTTATGAAGAGGGAGACTATTCATAGAAGCCCAAAAAGTTTTTACTACTGTGGTCTCTCGTGTAGTACCTTCCTGTGTTATCTTGCTATGTAAGATACACATATATTGTTAGAAACGTTGTCTCATGAACTTATAATTAGCATTAGCTGGCTACCTTTACATCCTCATCTCAATGGCTAATCTGTTGAGCTAATGATAAGTGTATTACAGCGTTGCTACAACAGTATACGATACAGTAGATACAGGACTGTGCTCTGCTGGAGGAGATCCAGGGGCAGCATTAAAGAAAAGGCTAACGTGTGTGTAGGTCTGTGTCTATGAGTGTTTTTTCAGATTTATTTTTTAAATAAAATTTTCCAGAGTGGCCAAACATCTAATTGTCTCCTGTCATTTAACAGAATTCGGACATATTTTCTTTCCCTTTCTTCCTCTGTGGCTGTATCTCTCATAAACACAAATGAAAGAAGCCAAATTTCTGGACAGGAGTGGGTTATACCTGTGAAGGAAATGCAGTGATCCAAAGTCAGTCTCGTTGTGCTGAGAGGATACATGGGATGGATGGACAGGTAATTTGCACCGGAGAATACTGTGCCCAGAACAGCAGGGGTCAATGGGCTCTAACATGGCTCTATCTTACGTCTGTCGCTTCATATGGTTGTCAGTGCACTGCTTGCTATGAAGGCATGCTCAAGTGTGTGTGTGTGTGCACGCACATGATTGTGTGTGTATCTAATAAACTTCTTTGATGCACGATGACTAGGTAGAGTAGTGGTCAGCCTAGACAAAACTTGAGGTTACAAGACTGCTGTGAGTCTGCATTGATTTATGTTCCCCCCTCACATTAGTCACATTGTGTTTGACAACGCTGCTATTGTGGAGTTGCCATGACTCCCTGACAGGATGGGAGAAAGATGAAGATGTCATGATGAAATCAACTTAGGAAGAAACAAGTCAGAGTACATTGTATATGTCTATAACTTACCCTATATGTCCCCAGCTGTTACATGAGCACAGTGTCATCCACACTGCTCTATCCTATCTTCTTAAGAGGGGGTTACCAAAAAAAAACTACCAGGAAGGAAAATGAGCCAAAGCATGACTCAACATGTGACATGACTCAACATGTCACTTTGATCTTCCTCGGCAGAAAAGGGGGCATGAACTTCTGAGGTTAGCATTCATCTGTGTAGACAAGTGTGTGTGTGTGTGTGTGTGTGTGTGTGTGTAAGTGCACTCTGGATCTTTGAGAGTGGCTGTGTGTAAATCAGTGTGAAGGACTGTGTGTGAGAGTGAGACTCGTGGACTGTCCTGAAAGTGGGTCTTTCCTTCCTTTCTTTTTTTCTTCCTTTGTGAATGTGAAATATTTCTGAGGTGTCCCAGTGACCAGCCACTGTACATAAAAGATGGATGTAGCAACTGTGACATCACACATGCTTTGTAGACTCATAATAAGAAGTCTCAAGTTTGGCATTGTAGCCATCTTTGCACATTTAGCAGAAATGATGGCGGTTTTAAGCTAAGACTAGCAAGCTTGATTAGCAGGGTGCATCCATAGAATTTCACTCACCAAACTGTAGCACAGACTTCTTAAATGTCACAATTAACCACACAGTTAATCAAGGCAGCTAGCAGCCTCTAAAGATGGATAATGTGAAGTCTCAATAAAAAAGAGCTATGTCATGCAGGCCTAGAGACTGGTTGCCAACCACCTGGCATCCTCTGGTTGCTAGGGAAAAGTGCAAATTCCCCAAATGGTTGGCAAGTGGTTGCTAGAGGTTATTGGGTGAAATTGGTCACAAAGAAGATGCTGCACCAAAAACCTCCTTGTGATTGCTTTGGTCTTAGCTGATTGCCACAGTCGCCTGTAGTTTGATTTGTCTTTAAACACTCACTAACTAACCATTGAGCGGTAGTGAAACTCTGTTTCTAAAACTGGAAACAGAGGACATTGGATTTCAAAGTAAAAGTTGCATCTTACCACTGAAACCAACACATTTTAAAAGGCACACTTTGAAGGCAACCATCTAAACCTTGATTATTCCCTTTTTTCTCTCAGAGAAATTACATTACAATGCACCAAATATATGTGTATAGGTGTATAACAGCAATGATTAATTGGCCATCAGGTCTCCAGCTGTCTGTGTCTGTGTCTGCAACAGAATATAAGCAAGGCACTAGCAAATAGTTTGTGAGCGTTAGTAGACAAGTGTGTGTCTTCTATATGAACTATGGGTGACCGCGGCAATAATCAAGCGACCAACGCAATTGCATGAAGGTTTTCATTGCAACACTGTATATCTCTTTGCAACCAATTTTACCTGGCAATAGCAAGCAACCTTCGGCAACCACTCGCCAACCAGTTGGGGAATACATATTTTTACCCAGCAACCAGTGGCTCACTTTTCCCTAGCAACTGGTGATGGCCAGGCAGTCGCCAACCTAGCACTGCGTGACTGGGGCCTAAGTAGATTAGCTATATAGAAATTCACCCTTCACACAGTTGTAATGAAGGGGGAAATTAGGCAAAGAGACCAAAACTGTTTTTGAGTAATGTTGGGTATTTCAAAATGTCAGTCTGTGGGGATTGACTCACTTTTGGAGCCAGCCTCAACTGGTTACTCCATGAACTGCAGTTCTTGACGTTTTAGCTTCCTTTTTTACATTGCCACTTGCTTATAGATGTACAGTAAATGAGGTAAAGTCTTGGCTTGACACAAACAGTCCCAGAAGCAGCCACAGAAAACTAACAGTTGCTGCTTCTGGACATAAGGACAACTTTAACACCTTATTTTTAGCTCCCTGCTGAGCAAAATCTGTCTGTACATTTTCTGTCCACAGCTCTGTTCAACAGGCATGAAAAGAGACAACAGAGAAAGATCCAACTACACATATTACATGACACCACACACACTTAGAGATGGAGCTGACATTAGCATGTTAGGATAAATTGTGTGAGCGAAATGAAAAATGAAATGGGAAAAATACGGCCAAGGGATAAAATGTTTTACTGAAATCCACAACATCCAGTCAGAAGAACTTTTTTTTTTCTTTTTCCTGTCTTCACTTTGTGTGTCTTGTTATCTGTCTGAGTGGAAAGCCTCATTATCTCATGAGCAGGCTTGTTTTCTGGTTGTCTCCGTGATGAGGTGGAGCGTAAACATTTCTTGGCTGTGAGTTGGGGTCAATCTGCTTGAAAAGACTTTGAAGACTGTGAAATACAAGACAAAATCAATGTGTATCTCTCTCTCTCTCTGGTTTCCTCTCCCTGCTGCTCGTGCCACACATCTGCCTCCTCTTTACCGCCTTCCTGACACCTCCTCAACTCAGAGGCTTGAATTGAATGTGAAGGCACATACAGGGTGGGGTAGGGGGTGGAAGGGGTGGTCACATTCCTCTGGAGCCTCGAGGACGTCACGCCCGCCGTCACCTCAACGTCAAGACTGCGTCAGCCATCAGCTCCGCTCTGTACAAATGGGGTCGGTCAAATCCACCCACGCCTCGACGTATCAGGTGAAAAATCAGGTCCCACAAAAAGAAAGAAAGAAACTTCTTGACTCTTTCACATCAGGTGTAGCAGCACAAATTACTTTTTACCCAGTAAAAGTGTGTTTGAGATATTTGATGACCTCCTCTGCACCCTTAATGATGATTTTTGACACCTCAGTATATATCAGTAAACATGTGGTTTGACAGCCATTACAATAGGTTCTAGGTTTTTCCAAGGGTAGCCCCTCACTAACCTCTGATGCACACCCAGTCATTTGAAATATAACAGAAACCACTCAGTTCAAGGGTTACCCCTAGTAGGCATCCAAGGGGGAAAGAGTTAAAGAGAATCACTTTTAATGGATAAAAAACAGAAATTGTACATTATTATTTAAGTACAGATTAATTTTACTCCATAATTCCTTTTTTATTTCTGAAATAAACCAAAACTTGAACCAGCTTAGCTTCAGTTAGCAACAACAATGTCAAAGTATAAAATTTTCTTCATAACACAGTACAGTGACAATGTGACAATAATGTGAGAGTGCTATTATTCGTTATTCGGTGAACATAAACAGGGTGATCTTCTGAATCTGCAGCTCTTTAGGGAGTTTTGTAGTGACTTTCAGCTTGTTTAGCTGTTCTGCTGCTACATTATAGTCTTTATACAGTCTATTGTTGCCTCGGGTAATGCAAAGAGAGCAGCGAGAGCTAACCAAAAGGCTGTTTTCGGTGAAAAAAGTCAAAATCCACCAAAAACGCTAAAAGAGATACAGAAACATGGCAGGTTTATCAAGGTTGCGCATGCTGTTGATCACCTTAACGTTAAACCATTGGGTAGGTCCCTAAAAACATGAGCTCTAATCCATTAGGACAGCAGTTCTTTAACTTTTTCTGGCAGTTTTATTTTAGTAAAGGTCAGATTCATAGCATCACACTATCTCTTAAAAATAAACCCATATTCATTCATTTTGCACCTGACCTGCAGAGGGTCCATGCCCCCCCCCCAGAACACAGGATGATCAGTC
>VUQS01035374.1:0-13018 GCA_015108495.1 Heterochromis multidens | reverse complement strand
CCAAAAAAGAAAGATTCAAAACTGAACCGAAAGACTGCTGAGGCTCAGGACGCAGGAAAGAAAAGTCCAACGTCAGGAAGAAAGATGATGAGTCAGTAAAGGGAGGCACAGAGATGGGACGCGGTCTCTGGCTTTTAAATTTAGTAAAAGCAGAGAAAGTGACAGAGACAAATGCATGAATGCAAAGCAGAAACACAGAAATCAATGTTTGGTTTAAGGATTGCCCAGGAAAGGTGAATTAGCCCAACAGTACTTTAAGAGGGCATCCCTGCTCCCTCTAAAAATTTCAGAAAATTATTAAACAATATCAATACAACAGGATCAGGATCAACACCCCCTTTATGTTTGCTTTCTAGTTGCTGCAGATATAAAGTACAACAAGCAGTGCTTGGATCTCATGTCCCAGCATGAAAGAAGAGCATGGTGACAGAAAAAAAGTAATTTGTCATCAACAATGCTAAGCTTTAAAACAATTTTACCTCATTAATATGCAAATCCATGCAGCGAGGCCAAACAAAATGTAATCCCATCATCTGCTCTGGTACATATTGTTCTTCAGTTATCCGTTTCCTACTAATTAAGCTAATTAGCTCATAGGCAATGCTACACATCTGGTATCAATTTGAACTTGTTAAAGTATAAAGGAGTTACAGCAATTTCTGGGAGATCATTTTTCTCCCATTAATATACCAAAATTATGCAGACAGGTGCTCCACAATCTAATCAGATCATCTGTTCTTTTTGGGGTACGTTGTGTGGAAGTGTGAAGTTTCTACAGTGGTGATGGGCCGTATTGCATGGTTTACTTTTGTAATATAATAGATTATAGCAGACAAAAAGTAACGTACTTAAATTGTAACATATGTTTTAAAAAAAAATACCGGTGGCCGCCAGTGCTACCCCTCAGCCTCCTAAGTAGATGCACCTATGGTATGAATGTGAAAGTCCTAGGTGACTTCCTTCTCGAGTTATTGCATTCACAAACTTGGGTGTCCACGCCACCTGGGTGACAAAAATAGCCTTTTTGGCCTTTTTGGCTGAGGGATAATAAAAAGCACCGTAGAAATTCCAGTTCATTCCATTCTGTGTATGATAGAGAACTTTTCTAATTTCAGAAAGAAAATGCTGACAAATATCCAGCACTAAAAAGTATTCCTGTCAGGTGATGGGGGCACCTGCATTGGCACAGTTGGCTTATGGCAAGCATTGAAGACTCAGGGTACTTAGAGCAAGGCCCATTGATTTGGTTGGCAGGTGATACAAATCCCAACAAGAGAACCAATCACAAACAACGCTGGAAATTGATTCACATACACCACAAATATGGAGATCATCTAGATGCAGATATAGAAGCATGTAAGCCATCCTACCCTGATGGCATTCAGTCCCTTTGATTAGTATCTGTAATTTATTTTAATATTTTTCTCAGTATATTTAAGTGTTTACAAGTCAATTTATTCTGTGATTTAATTCAGTTACATGTAACTAGCTTCTCCATAACACTGAAGGTAGGAGATAAAAATGGCCCCACCTTTGATTTTATATACAGTTGGACATAGCTTTAGGGAGGTGCACTGACAGTGATTGACTCAAACCTGGAGATACAACCTCAGACCAAGTAATTCATGTGTCTTTACAGAGATTTTTAGAATACTTATTACTTATAATTTTGTTTTCATACATAGATTGCATATAAAAGGTGACTGTAGCTGTGAAGTTCCCCATCTTGGTATTTATTTCTAAGGCAGAGTCCCACCACCCTCGAGAAGAAACTCTTTTCCGCTACTTGTATCAACAGTTTCATTCTTTCGGTCACTAGCTAAAGCTTGTAACCACAGGTGAGGGTAGGAATGTAGATCGACTGGTAAATCAACAGCTTCGCTTTCCCACTCAGCTCTCTCTTCACCACAACAGACTAGTACTGCAGAAGTTACACCAATCCATCTGTCAATCTCCTGCAACAGTCTCTCTTCACTCATGAACAAGACCCCGAGATACTTAAACTCCTCCATGTAATATGTAATGTTATCTGGAAAGCCAAGCATCTAGGTTATCAGTTGAGTGAAAGCTATTTCCACCAATCAACATACACAGGAGATTGTATTATTCTTCTAACCTTGTGTACACCGTCTGGAAACCTTGCTCCCTGGGTATACTCAGGAATTCCCGGCAGCTAAATAACCCTTAATGGAGGTAAAGTGGCACTTTGTTGAACGCTGTATTTTTAGTAGAAGTACTGCTCGTGTCTTGCTGAGTGAGAATTTTGTGGTTGGGGACCATGTTACTGTAGCAATATGATGGACTAACTTATTTTTAGAAGTGAAATTACAGTTGCTGGCATGCTTTTAACAATCTCACATGCATCAAATATAAAAATTCAAAGTAATTATGCAATGATGCACTAAAAAAAGAATTAAAAAAATACAGTTTCATTTTTTTAACAACATCCATTCTTTCCTTCCTTCACCTTTGTTTTTCCTTTTTCTTTCCTTCTCTCCCCCTCCTTTAGAACAAAGGAGATCTGTGCCTTTGATCATCGTCTTCTTCCTCTCCTCCCCCCCGCCTGACCCTCACTGATAAATATTCATCCCTCACTTGAGCAGAGGGACTGAATCTGATTTTCACTTTCTGTTTGGATGGAGCTCCTCACGGCTCTACGACAGCCAACACCAAATGACTCTTGGTTGTCATTTGGCACAAATATTGTTTACATCTCCACATCTGTGAGGCTAGTGAGAATTTCACAGGGTCTTATACACTGACTGGCTGAATTTGAAATTAGCACTGTCAACAACAGTCACAACAAACTCTCAAACCTCCTGCTTAATTAATCTTTGTGTGACTGCTGTTTGTTTGGGGATTTAACAGTGGCCACAGGCCAAATGACGGTAAGTTTTGAAACTTGATTTTGGATAATAGCCTATGCTGCAGACCAACGGGCAATAAAAAAAAGATCTCAGATGCATCTGGATAAGTTGCATCTGGACCATAGCACATGTTGTAAGAAGCTGCCAGGAGCATTCCAAGCCAAATGGACCATAGCCTTAGAGCTTACTGCAAAACTCCTGTCCATATTTCAGGTTAAAATGGCCCACATATGAATGAGGGCTTACATAAAACTTAGCAGAACACAACTTTGTTGAGTTCTGCATTGGTTGTAGCTGCCTCAGCGTTTTGGACCAACTGGACTTTGCTGTAACCATTCCTGCCATTTGGAACAGGAATAAGTAACCATCTATATATGGACCAAGTTGGCCTAACAGACGAGCTTTTCTGCAGAGTTCTGAACCAGTTGGTTCAGGACTAATGGCATCCCTGCAGACTTCCTGAGCTGTTGAATCTGGAGCAAACACCTCAGGTAGCAGCTTGGCCAGTTCTGAGAATTTTGGAAATGGTTTACGGTACCTCACTTTATCTGGACCAGCTGGATCTTAGCTAAAAAGCTTGTTGGAGGGACTTTGGATTAGGTGGATCCAGTCTAATAGGAATGATGCAGAGTTGTAGACTGGTTCACTGTGTTACCAAAAAGTTCTGGATCATTTCAACACAGGCCTCATTGTATGTAGACCAGTTCTGAAGGTTGCCTGCAGAACTCTAAACCAGTTGGACCAGTCTGTTATTCCCTGGGGCCTACATACTGCCATTTTGTCAAAGTTATTACATTCATTCCCAGCTCGTCATAGTGTGTGGAAATTTGTAAAAGGTCACCTTAGTGTCCCATTTAAAGCCCTTGGGAAACATCATTTTTCAATGTGAGGGGTCATTATCTAAAGGGACGTATGTGAACCCAAACCACAATCTTTTCCTAAACCTAACATTTTTCGTACCTCCATCGAAAGAATGTGTGTGAAAGCAAAACGAATCAAAATGTGACACTAAAGGACACCATGTGCTACCAGTCCAATCTGAAGCACTGAACTCTCAAAGCATGCGGACCAGCTGGATGGGCCAAAAGCATCACTGCAGATTTCTAAACCCAGAACAGTGCAGACAGCACGAGGCTGGATGGATAACTGACTCCTGAGGGTTTTACACCGAAGTGTAGTTGATTCTTTTTCAGTTTTTATGCCAAAAAATAATGTTGAGTCAAAATTGGCACAAACTCTGACAAGTTCCAAATAACACAGCTGAGCGCAAACTATTAAAAGTCTCCTCTTCATGTTTTCTACCATCTGAGAGTCATCGCTGCTGTTGTTAACTTAAGCATACAGTAATTTATTGATGACAGTTGTGTGACAGCAAACAAAGAGAGAGGGGGGCAGGTGACAGTTTGTTAGACAAAGCATGTGCACAGCTCTGTTATTCCCATTGTTTCCCTGACAGTCCCTCCACACTCCCATTTAATCTACAAGTGTGTGGAGTTCAAACTGATAAAGCTGGATGAAAAAAAAGGAACTATCAGAACATTAAATTTACTACAGAAAAACTGCAAATTGAACTCATTGGAAACGTGTGTGTGTGTGTTTCTGATGTGCTCTGTCAGTACCAATCAAAGCAAAGTTCTTGAGCCTGAAGATACCGACTGAAAGAGGGAAAATTTTCGGAACTGCATATGACTTCTAATTAACCACAACTCAACCTTAGAGAGACTGTGAATACACCAAAAACTAAACAGCACAAACTGACACAAAAAGCAACAATTTATTGGTCCGTTCTGAAAACTTTCAATAAGACTTTCAGCTTTAAACCTAATGATTGTCATTTAGTTTACTTAAAACATTAATAAAAGGTTCAGTCATTTCTTAAAGACAGCTGGGCACTGTTGTTTCAGCGAAATATCAATCAAATGGGAGCCATTTTCATATGAGAAGTAAAACACATTTGGTGCTCCAGTTAACATTTACAGCTTTAGGACACTTTTAAAAACAGTACATTTGAAATCATTAATTTGGGTTACAGGCTCAGCAATTTCCCCAAAACAGCTGGGCTCTGTCTTTTTACCCCCAAACTTCATTCAGTCAGGAGAATATAGTGCATTTGTTGGAAACTATTTTCTGTGGCACAGTAATACATATTTGGTGCTCTAGTTAACATTTGCAACAGTAAGGCATTGTTTTGGTTTTTAAATACAGCTAAGTCTGAAATCATTAGGTTTCAGGATCACTAAGTTCCAAAAACTGGATGAGACTTTTCTCAGCTGTGGATGAATCCATATTGAGTGTTTAATCATCCTGCTGTGACAAAGTGCTAATTCACTAGCTAACACTAGCAAGCTTGATTAGTACACTGCATCCACAGACACACACAGACACCTGTTAATACCAGAAAAAAGCTCCAAAAACACAAAAAGCACTATTGAGAGCTCCAGTCAATCAAAGCAGCCATGCTTCTAACTTTAAGTCTTAACAAAATTAAAAAGGTGAGTTATATATATTTAAAATAAATCTCTACTTTTGTTATGAAGGAGGAAATTGGCTGTAGAGACCCAAAGAGCTTTAGTAGCAGGCTGCAAACATGTTTATTTCTAATACAAAGTTGGACATTTTAATATTGGAGTCTATGGGGATCGACTCACTTTTGCAGCCAGCCTCCAGTGGACGTTAGAGGAACTGCAGCTTTTTGGATCTTGTGTACTGGCGTCATTTATTTAGACCTGGAGGTTTCTGCTTGGTTTCTACCCACTGCCTGTTGGTGTATTATTTGATTTCGCTCTGGGCTTCGACTCACATGTAAAAACTATTTCATGTTCCGGTTTCTTGTGAAATATCATGTCTTAGAGCTGAACTGGAAAAAAATTGCTTTGGAATAACCTCTCGCTCCAACTTCATTTAGCTGATTCTGTGGACTCTTAGGAAGCAGTTAAAAACGTTTCTGTTAAATGAGCCTTATTATTAAGATTCTTATCAATAGTAACTTTTTAAAACTACCTGTTTAATTTTATACTATATCACTCTGCATCCTAACTTAACTAAAATTTTATATTGCTATTAATGGCATTTTCTATTATGCCTTTATTTATTTTTGTTATGATCCTGGGTCTTAAGTTCTGTTTATCATTAATTATGTTTAGTTTGAGTCCTAGTTTGCTTACTGTTTAGTTTTTCCACCTTTGTGTATTTCCTGATGCTATTGTTGGTTTTGTACTCTCAGTTTAGTGTTTTTTAGTTTTTCTTAGTTATAGTTCTCCACTTCCCTCATGTTCCCTTGTACCTTTTCTGGCCTTCGTCTCTGTGTTAGGTGTTCCTGTTATGTTATTTCCTGTCTTATTTTGGTAACCATTGTCTCTTTTGTTCAGTATTCAGTTTTACTTTCCCCAGTCTCATTTCCCTGATTAGTTCCAGCTGTGTTCCCTGGTGTTTCCCATCTTCCTAATGACCTTGTGTGTTTATAGCCCTCGTCTCCCCATAGTTCTTTGTCGCGTCATCCTGTGACTGTGTATCCTGTTCTGTTCCGTTTTCCAGAGTTCCTGTAGTCTTATGGCTTCCTAGCTCCCAGTGTTTCCCTGGTATTACTAAGTATTCTCATAGACTTGGTTTTTGCCTTCAATAAAAGGTTGTTTCCATTTGATGTCTGCCCACGAGTCCTCACTCTTCAGTAAACCTGACAATTTTACTATGTTTTGTTGAAAGGCCTTTTTAAATAAACTTATTATTTGTACTCCCTTTACCAGTTTCCAGTATTAGTCTAACCTTGAAGCTACCTGATGTAAGGTGTGTTATGGAGAATCAAGCTGAGAACAGGGAGAGAAAAAAAAACAACTTTTCATATGCATATGAAAAGTTTTTTTCTTGGCCTTTGGTTTTATATTCATAACTTCACAGTGCATAACAGTTCATGCACACATTTAGATGGAGTATACGCACGTCACAGTGTTTGAGGTTCATTATAACTATTTAATGCGAGGTTTTTAAATGTGTGTATGCAGCGTGTGTGTGATCACCCACTGTGTAGCGACTGCAGGAGTGTGTTCAGCCTTCCTAATAAGCCTCAAACAGACAAACGTGGACACACTCACAAAAGGAAACACACACAGGGTGTTAGATGTTTGTTTATGGTCTGTTAATTAGCCTCGGACATGAGCAGGAGGCAGCACAACGTAAACGCACACACACACACACACACACACACACACAGAGCTAAATATAACTGTATTCCTCTCACATATTATTATTGATTAAACCCTCCTGTCCTTCACTAGTGGAACAGCACAGGAGGCTGTGGGCAGACAGATTAATAAAGCATCTGAAGAAAAGATTTTCCTCAGTTCTCTTCAGATTTCACAAAAAAACATTTCATGAATGTGCAGTTAATTACGTTTTAAGAAAAATCCTGGAAGAAGCCAATATGCTGTGCAACAAAACAATCAAAAATAAATTTTTACCACAACAAAGCCTTTTTGTAGAGGTTCTGCCAACATGTCAAAAACTACTCAACAGACTTTGGTGAAATCTGCTGTGATTCTCAGAACTTTTTTAGACACTGACAAATTTACACTTTTCGTTTCATGTGAGCTGATGGGATGGACAGACACAAAGTTCAGTAAAGATATTCATGGCGGTTTGTGAAACCCCATTTTGAAGATTCAGCATTAGCATTTTGGCCGTTGGTTTTGGAGCTGGAAGTGACCATATTTGCAGGAAAGACTGGATGTACCAGCTCATACTTGCATGTTTGATTAGCAAGCTGCACTCATAAACTGGATGAGTGCAGCACAGACACCTGCTAATTAGTACCAACTAACAGACTAATCAAATAGGAGTATTTCACTCATTAGAGCTGGAGCACAGACTTCTTGGATGGTCCGTTAGTACAATTAATTGCATGGGAAGCCATATTATTAATCTACAAACATGGTTGGGAGGTCTAGTTTTGTGCCTTGCAGACAGCTTTCAGCTTTGGCTAAAAAAAAATTTAGCTCTTCATCTTTCTGGCATTGTCGTTTGAAAGCCAGCACCAAGACTCTTGATATGGACTAGTTCTGATATAGTGCTTTTCTACTCTACATGAGCATTCGAAGCTCTTTTTTCATTCATACAAGCACATTTTTCTATGTCTAAGTGCTTTCTATCTAACATTGACACATAGTCACACCCTGATGAAGGCATCGAGAGCAACTCGGGGTTTAGTATCTTGCCCAAGGATACTTTTGCCATGCAGACTGGAGCAGCCAGGGATCAAACCACCAACCTTTTCGAAGATGACCTGCTCAACCTCCTGAGGCAAATCAGTCATCTTTCTTTTACTCTAGTTTTGTGCTATAGCACATCTCTATACACTATGTACAGCATTTATAACTCATTCTGTACTGTCTGTCTGTATTGTATCCACCTATTGCATTACCTCCACATTCACTCATCTCATATAGCATACTATGCACAGTCCTACGACAGAGACTGATGTGAGAATATATCTTCACTATTATAGTTTCTCACGAACCTTCTGTTATTCCATTAAAATGTTATGCTTTTGTGCCGACTTACTGCTCCATTTTTGGAATGCCTGGTTTCATGTGTGTTTTGCAAGCTGCTGGATGCCTAAATTTCTTTCAGAATCAATAAAGTATCCATCATCATCGTCATCGTCACCATCAATCATTCATTCATTCATTCATCTCAGTTTAACATGCTACAAAGACCAGAACCCTTTTTCGTGCCAGGCTATACGCATGCTTGCTTCTGCTGTAAGTTTTTTCACATGGAGTCTATGTTTACTGAATACTTTTTGGAGCCAGTCTGAAGAGTCTGTTTGATGAGCTGCAGTTTTTGGCACTTGTGCGTTAACACTTGTACTTCACAAGAGGTCACTTAACATTAAAATGTAAGTGTGGGTTATATTTAGCTACTTAGAGTTGGAAGATAAGAAAGCACCTATTAATTCTTTTTGGTGATGCAATCTTTATTTTTTTGCAGTCACCACGCTGCTGCTGTTATAATAGTTGTTTCACATTTGCAAGCTGACCCCATCCCGAAACCCCCAGATAAAGGGGGCATCAATAAAGCAGGCATTAATGACAACACACTTTACAGTGATGAAGTTAATGGTGGAGCTGGTTTGCAGAGCAAGCTGAAAATATAGAGAGGCTAAAGCAATTTAATTATTACACCCTATGAGACACGTCATCCATCTATCCATGTTCAGGTCGTGGGGGCAGCAGAGAAGCCCAGACTTCCATCTCCCCAACCACCTCCTCCAGCTCATCTGGGAGGACACAGAGTGATTCCCAAGCCAGCCGAGAGATATAATCTCTCCAGTGAGTTCTGGGTCTAGGACATGCCTGAAATACCTCACCTAGGAGGTGTCCAGGAGGGATCCAAATCAGATGCCTGAACCACCTCAACTGGCTCCTTTCGAGGTGGGGGAACAGCGGCTTTACTCAGAGTCCCTCTCAAATGACAGAGATCCTTACCCTCTCTCTAAGGGAGAGCCCAGCCACCCTTCGAAGGAAACTTATTTCCACCGCTTGTATCCGCAATCTCATTCTTTCAGTCACTACCAAGAGCTTGTGACATAGGTGAGGGTAGGGACGTAGATTGACCGGTAAACCAACAGCTTCACTTTTACACTCAGCTTTCTCTTCACTACAACAGATCAGTACAGTGTCTGCGTCACTGCAGAGACCCCAAGATACTTAAACTCTTCCACTTAGGGCAGCAACTTGTCCCAGACACGGAAGTGAGCACTCCACCCTTTTCCGGCTGATAACCTTGGCCTCGAACCTGGAGTCCGAGACCATGAGACATGCCAATTGGAAGCAAATAAGGGTACGAGCTGAGCGATCAGCTGGTGTCTCAGCTGCTGTGATTGGGGCTGAGCTTGTCTGAACTCAAGAACATTCGATTTTCTGGACTTAAAAACTTTCAGACTTCCCACACCAGCAGCATCACAACTGATGGTCAGGAGGTCAGCAGAAAAAGGTCAAAGCAGACTGGAAACAACTGCAGATGGAAGAAATAGTTCTGTGACTCCTGACTGAACTGATGGACAAGGAAAGCAGAGTGTCAGTGTGAGTCAAATATAAATTGAAAACTCAGAGGGAGGGAGAGAAAGAAAGAAGGGGGAGCAGCAAGAATAAAGGGAAGTAGAAAGAGTGAGACAGATATAGCGAGAGCAAACAATGGGATGATTTATGGCTCCTTATATTATAATGAACTGTATGCAAACATGGACTGCAGTAATAAATTATCCACTTTGAACCAAAATACTGCAGAGAAAATATACAGCCTGACAGTTTCAACACACACACACACACACACACACACACACACACACTCTCCTGTCCCCATGACGACCAGGTCTAGGTGATCACAGAGTCAAGTCAAGCAGGGATGTTTTAACAAATCAACTCTTTGCTGTTTTGTTGCCTTTTATGTTCTTTAATGTTAATAATCAGAATTCATATTTGTATGGGAGAACCACCATGAATCCGCAGACATTTGAGAAAGCAGCTTGTGAAAAACACTGCACAGTAACTTGACGTACCCTTTGGACCTAAGAGGAGCAGAGGTCATTGATTACTTCACTCCTATCCTCCTTCTGTCCTTTGCAATTTTTTCCAGGGTGCTGTAGGACTGACCTTATTTTCCCACCTTTGCTTCCACATTCCTGCACCAGGTGTTTGGTGGTCTACTTTTTTTTTCTCCCCACCTTCTTTGGGGGGAATTATGTTTGCAGTTTTTTCCAATTTCTTCTTTAATATCTGCTTCTCAAATTCCTTATCAGTTTGTTCGAACATTCCCTAATCCCTTTTTTTGTCCAACCATTTACTGTCATAATCTGTCCTCTTGGTTATTCTCCATATCTTGGACCCACAGAGGTGGGCTGACTCTTCTTGAATGCTATCCAATATTATTGTTGGTGCAGTTTATTTTCATAATCTTTGTTTTCTTGACAATTAGACATACTGTAGACCTCAGTTGTTGGCAGTATCTGTTGGTTGTTATAATTGTTGTTCATTAAAGCACGAGTGAAGTGAAAAGTCATCTGCAAAGTCAGAATCATTTATAGTTGCTGCCAGAAGGTCCACATTGCACCTTTTTACTGTTTCTTTCATAATGCATTCAATAACCAATAGAAATAAACAAATGCGATCCAACTGACTTGTTTCACCCAGTTTGGACTCTGAGGCTTCCTGATAAGGGGCCCATCTTGCAGAAACATGCAATAATCTTGTTATAAGAGTTCTTTATGATGTGCATGAACTTCCCAGAGATGCCATAATGTCTTATAGGACCACAGAGTGTGTTCCTAATAAAGCTGTCAAAGGCCTTCTCAAAGTCATTGAGATTTATATATGGTGATGTGTCAGACTTATTGTTCTGTTCGTAGTCACTTACCATAGAAAAAAATAAAAGTGTACTCTCACACCTACAACCTGATTCTTTTGTTCAAAGCAAACATGTTTTTCAAACGTGGTTAATTTATGTTGAAATTAAACTCCGTCTAGTCACAGATTAAAAACCCATTAGGGGACTAGAGTTCCCTGTGTAATGTGGACTGTTTGTTTATGGTATTAAAGCGAAGCATATCAGCCACTGGCTTCAACATTAATAAATATGAGTTTATATTTCAAAAGCTAAACAATTATTAAATCCATCTTGAAGCCATTAATTGGTACAAAAGCGATCTTGTCAGCCATCACGACAGTACTGTGAGGTAAGAGATGATCTGGCAATTTTTATTAAACATCCACTCTTGTCAGGACAATGAGCCAGGGAACAAGGATTCCTGCAGCTCACCTTATGACTCCCAAAGATTTCTTATATCAACATCCTGGAGTAAGGATGGTAATGTCACTATGGTTCTGGGTCATTGACTTTATGGACTTTCTAGTTTTGTTTTATTTTGAATATTTTATGGCGATTCTTAGTTTGTTTCATGTTTTCCTTTCCTTAGGTCCTGGTTATAGTTTTGTTTATGTTGTTCTTTATTTGGCTGTTTAGTCCTTTTCTCAGGTTTGGTTGTGTAGAGTTTAGTTTCATACTCTTGTATCAATTCCCCCGTATTAAGTTCATTCGTGCCTGTGTTTCCTGTTTAGTTCTCATGATTCACTCCTGCTTTATGTTGATAGTTATTTGTCCTTTGTGGATTGTGTTCAGCTTTACTTTCCCCCATCTTGTTTTCCCCAATTGTTTGCACCCGTGTTTCTCCCACAGTTCCAATTCCCATTTTCCCTCAGCAGTGGCAGCTGGTGGTAAAAGATTTTTTGGGGCGGAATTGGATTCGACGGGTCAAACAATGTAAACCATCTTACAGGTCAGGGAAAAAAACACCTTACGGGACGGGACTTACGGGTGTACAGTGTAAGTCCCATATACCCGTGATGGTCCACAAGGTTTCGGTACCAGGACTTTGAAACAGCAGACACGGAAAGCAAAAGAAGGCATTGCTCACCCCACATCCAGTTAGCCAACTCTACTTGTCATATAGCGTGCTGGTCAAGAGTGCTTGTGCTGTGACAATGTGAGAATGTGTGAATGATGTCAAATTATCCAATCAAGTTCTTAAACAAGGCAGGCAATCCAATCCAATTGTCAGGGACGCATAAAATCGTGCCCCGATGGTAGATGTTGTTTGCACGGCAACTGATAGGACCAGAAACAATATTATAACAAACATGCGCGCCGCCATCTGCCTTGTGAAAACTGTGGAAAAATGGATTCTGGCAGGCACATGCAGGCAACCACATGTATGAGCAAACTGTACTTTGTAATGTATGTCATAGTTTTGTAATTAATTGTTTGTGATGGATTTTTTCCCTCACAATATTTTTACAGGGTGGCGCCCTAGAACCCTTTATTGATGAACCGCCACTGTCCCTCAGCGTGTATTTAAGCCCAGTCAGCCCTTTATTGTTTGTCAGTGCACTAGTCCCATCCCGTGATGTTTGTCGTTAGTTGTGTCTCTGCTTTCGTGTTTTCCCCAAACTCCTGGATTAGTTTACCTTTTGAACTTTGTTTTCATTGGACAGCTTTCACATTCTCAATAAAAGTACATTGAGTTTTCATTCTGCCTGCCCGTGCTTAAGTCTGCATTTGGGGTCCACATCCACACCCATCATCATGACAGGTAATCCATGAAG
>VUQS01035372.1:17404-37097 GCA_015108495.1 Heterochromis multidens | reverse complement strand
CCCCAATCTTATAAACAGTTTTAAGCCTAATCTTAAAAGTAGAGAGGGTGTCTGTCTCTTGAATCCAAACTGGGAGCTGATTCCACAGAAGAGGGGCCTGAAAGCTGAAGGCTCTGCCTCCCATTCTACTTTTAAATATGCTAAGAACCACAAGTCAGCCAGCAGTCTGAGACCGAAGTGCTCTATTGTGGTGATATGGTACTATGAGGTCTTTAAGATAAGATGGGGTCTGATTATACAAGACCTCGTATGTAAATTCGATTCTGGCCTTAACACAGAGCCAATGGGGAGAAGCCTATATAGGAGAAATATGCTCACTCTTTCTAGTCCCTGTCAGTACTCTTACTGCAGCATTTTGGATCAACTGAAGGCTTTTCAGGGAGTTTTTAGTTTCATGTATATATCATAATTTACTGTAACTTATGGACTTAGTTTTAGAACACGTAATCCATGGTTAACACCCATCTATGAAAAGAATTATCCAAGCATATGCCACCATTAAAAATGTAAGGCTTCCCCAGGGTTTGTCATTAGTTTTATTTTTAGCAAATTACAGTTCACAAAATATTGGGTCCTAAGTGGCAGAATGTGCATTAAAATGAGAATGACAAGGCACACAGGTATCATCTAAAATGTCTGGAAAGCCCTGAGTTAAGATTTAAAGACTTAGTTTATAATTTATACTGAAAAGAGAACCTTTGCAATGATGCAGCAGCTCTTGGCATCATCACCTCCCCTGGCAGGCCATCTCCTGCTCTCAGCCTCAATGCTGTAGCTGCCACTGCTGCTGCTGCTGGAGTACAGCCTGCCAGGGCTTCAGCATGCTCTACCCACCTGTCACCTTGCAGAAAAAAACATTTCATTCATGTTGAAGATACATGTCACTAGCTCTTACAGAGAACCACAAGCACTTACAATAACTGTCAAATCACTGAGTTTTGAGGGAAAATATCTACTCAAGGCAATAGCATACACAGACAGAAGATGTCAGAGGCAGAATCACTTAATTTAGCAAATACAGAAACATTTACAGGGACTGGTCTGGTAGTAGAGGGGTGCAGACACATGTCAGAAACCAAGTGTGAATCCCAATACATACTGACGTACATGGTATGGGAATGAGAGCAGCACATGTAGTATATGTAAACTGAGCACTCAGATGTTACGGTCTAAATGGACAGCGTACAAGTCCACATAACCTATTCAATATAACAAACTGATTTTAAAGTTTTTTGTCTTGTAAAGTAAGACTATTAAGAAAAGCATATACAACATGGCACATGACTGAGAGAACTGAGAGTCTTTCAGCACCAGTGTTGCTTCAATGGACGACCTCCCAGAAACTGAGAGCACTCCCAGAATAGAAAAAGAACTGGTTATTGACTCTGCAGTACGCCCAAGCGGGCTTTATGATTTAGTGCAGTGAGCCGTCAATTCTCTGAGCAATGTGCAGCAAACAAAAAACATTTTATCAATATTCCATCAGGCAGGAGCCCTCTCCCTGTTAATATAGTGCCCAGATGCGTCTTAGCACCCCAGAAGATGGTGCATTCATGTAGCAGCTGCCTTGCAGCTCTTGGGACAGTTTTGAATTAAATGGATGGGATGCCACTGGCCATCTGATATTTTATTTATTTTTTTATTTATTTTTAATATAATCATTACTTTGTCGTGTTGAATCTCTGAGCCTTTTTTTTTTTTAATCTCAGAAGATTTTGTCACTTGCAGCTGGCTGAAATAACACCATGAAAAAGTATATTATACTTTAACTACAAAACTTACAAGCTATAAAGTTTATGGTTAATATTTTACCCAATTATTTTCAAAGAGCCACATCAGCATGTGTGATTGTTACAGACATTTACAATCTGTTAATTTGTGCACATGGAAACAACCACATACGATACTGCCTCCAGTTTAAAAGAACTTTAGGAGAAAAAAAATAGTGGATGCATAAGTCACATGACTGGAATTTTGACTTTTGACTTTCCTTTGTTTTAATTTTTTCTAATAGTTTTTTGACACTGTTTTGTTGAGGTTAAGAAAGTATCATGTTTTCTATTTAAATAGATCCTCTGTGGAAAAAGAGACTTTTAGACTTGCTTAGCTTTGTGAAATGCTAAACAGATCTTGTTTTACCACCTTGTAAGGCTCCATTTAGTTTTATAAATCCCTTCTGAGGACAGCATTGAAAAACTATGGGTTGCTGTTATAAAATATACTTCCAGTTGAAACATACTTCAAAGTTGTGCTGACTTTACAGAGAAAAGACAATTTGTTTCCCTGTATACAAACAAATAGATCACATTTCGTAACTATTTCAAGAATTGCCAAGAGACTGGCTGATTTTTCAACATCATTTCCAGTGCTACACTGAAAACGATAGCCAGAGTGGGAAAATTTCTGCACTTTTTGTAACTGTATATCTGAAAAGTCTTGTTTCACTTTTTTAGTGCTTGTTGAAGTCCATGTTAAATTTTTCCTTTTTGAACTCCATTCAAAGGGCCATTTGTTGCATTACACGAAGACTGAGGACCCCAAAAGCAGACTCAAATGAAAAAATCTTTTATTGAATAATAATAATAAACAGAACTTAGAAGTCCAAAACTCAAAACTCTGGGTCAATGACCCAGGGACCACCATTGTTAGAGTTGGTCTACAGCATCATGGATCAATGCAAAAGATCCATTGTGATTGTGCTTGTCAAATCTAATTAACAGATTTTTTTAAAAAGTTAATTCACTGCTAGAATCACTCAGTACATGGAACCATGCTTTTTTCAAACTGTTCTGAGAATATAGGTGAAAAAACAAAATTAGCCCAGACATGTCACTGCTTCTGAGTCATTTCAACTGCAGTATTCATATCAGCTATTTACCATTCAACAAGTAATTATAGATTCAACTCGTGTACTTTTAGGGTGAGTTTAAAGATGCCGTGAGTTAATGTTCTGATAAATGACAAAACAGGCAAATTCAGGCTTCCCAGATTGTAATTTTTTTTGATGCTCTGGTATTTTGTTGTGAAGCACTTTGTGATGTTTATCTTGAAAAGTGCTATAGAAATAAAAATTTACTTACTTTACTAAATAGTTGGTAGTTAGTTAGGTTTACATGTGTTTACAGGGATGAAAAGTGTTTTTTAATTGTTGTTATATTGGGTTTTATATTTATATTATAGTAAAATTCTCATTGTGTGGCAGGAGGTCAGAGTTCAGATACACAAGGTCACAGTGTAAATGGTGTTGCTTTTAAAAAGCATGATGGAGGGGAGAATACGTTTGAGAAGGCACAAAAAGACTCTTGTGTCTTTATTTTGGAAGGCACTTCAGAGCACCCTTGCTTTAACACTAAAAACCTAGTTGAATGACTGTAAATCAGAGTTCGGAGGTACATGGTCACAACCTGATGTGTTCAAGGTTCATTTTAAGAAGCCAAGCATGGCTTTTGTAGCTCTGCATCTGTTCTGATGATCTACAGGGTTCTCAGCACAGGGTTTACAAGTCCATTGCGAGGAAAACTATAAAATAAATACAAGCAATCATTTGTAAGCAAGATAAAATGGAAGCAAACACAAACTTTCTTGCCAGGGTGACACAATTTAAAAAAACAAATCTGTGCTTGCTGAATTAACAGCTTTCTGTGAACTCACTCAGTAAAAACTATACACTTGACAAAGGTAAAAATTTATGGCAGGGCTTTTGAATTATATTGATTTATATTACACAGTTGCTCTGAGTGTGTCCACCCTCTGTATGGCCTAAAAAAAGCCTTTCATTGAGCCAGGACTTCAGCATCTTGATTGAAGCCCTGGACTGAAATGAGAAAATGTGCTATGTGCCATACCTTCCCATTGCTCCAGCCAGTTTAAAGCTTCCAGCAAATTACTTGCCTGCTCTGTCACAGCTTGATGACTCTATTTATTTCATCAAAAGTCCAAAATAAAATCCCCAGTGAATTGTATCGGTTATTAATGATTGATATCAGGGATATTGTATCTCATCAGAATATAATGTACATCTGCAATGCCATGTTACTGTGCTATATAGGGGAAGAGCCTCAATAATAAAGCAGAATTTGCATCCAGGTTATTTGGCTTTTATGCTTCTGTTTTTCACTTTTCCCATATTTCCCAGAGCAATTTGTACTGCATACTGAGTCTGAGAGTAAGGGGGCTTCAGTGTGGTGAAACACGCAAAACAGCACTCTGTGGAAGGACACAGAATATGTAACGCTGCTTGTGCTGTGGATTATGATACTCATCATATGGCAGCTTGCCATTAAACATGGTGTGGTAATCCAAACAGCCCTCTGTGATAAGTAGATGCTGCCGTAGATGATTGCAGCCCTGAGGAGAGTCGAGTTGCTGAACCGAAGCCCAGTCCAGTCGCCTCTACCAGCAGAGGAGAGGCTGCACTGGAGATGAGCACTCTTCACAGCCATCAGAGAAATAGATGACACTTTATTTCGAGTGGAAATCGGTGAATCCATGGCTTATGATCACCACAAACAGTGTGACAGGATTTTAGTTTAATGAAACAAAATAAATCAGCTCAATGAAATTTGCTACTTCTTTGTGTTTGGTAGCGAATTTCAGTAACATAATATGTTGAGACACTTTTAACAGTGTTAATTATTTTAAAAATAATTATAACATGCGGTGCAGTCAGTTTGAAAATTCGCAGAACCTTTAGAGACCTGGGAGCCAGTGGCCACAACTAACTGGGAAGTTGGACATATTTCAATCTTGTGAATTGCAGCAGTAATAGCAGTGCAAGCTCTATAACTCAAATGCTTAGGTTCAGAAATATTGGCTAGGAATGACTGTCCAGTTAGGGTAGGATACTGGAAGATATTTGTTTAAATATGACTTGAGAGTCAGCCTTTTTTGTGAAATATTAAAGAATTGTGGAATAAAGCTTAGTTGCATTCACATGATAGCAAACTTGCAAATTAAGTCTGAAGCATATCTTTAAAGACACTGTGTTGAAGTGTGGAAGCAGGGAAATTTTTATTTTCAGTGTCAGGTGAAAAGCTACATCCCCTTGGTCAGGATGCTGTGCTTAAGAGCCAACTGAGAGCCAGGGTTAAATGTGGACATTTGGACAGCAACCACGTCATAATTCTCTCCTGGCAAAATGAAATGACCCCAAATGTGAATAGGTGACCCCAGCAGAAAGCAGTGAAGTGAGGGATGTGCAAAACTTGCCGACACAACATATTATATAGTCCTTCAGCTTTGGCACAGTGGCAAATGAGGGATTTGATGGGGAGCACTAGAGCAGTGGCTTGAGTGGCAGAATGCTCCTAAAGCCCCAGCTAGTTCTAATGAGGCAGCTTGATGTAGCAACCAGGTCCACTGGGCACAGGAAGGACCAGCTGTCGCTCGTACACTCACTCAATCCTTCCAGCAAAGTTGCATTCACCGTTCAGCCCATCTGCTGCTACCAAGTACAGTCAATATTTAGCCACTGGGAAAAGGACAGACACGCTCTGCACCTGGATCATTATAGTGCCTCTGGAAAATTGGAGTTTTTTTTTTTTTTCTCTAAGCCTTACTATAAAAAGTAAACAGCCCACACTCTGCAACCTCTTGGACTTCACCTCCTGATGTTTCAGATACTTCTTTCCAGCTCCCCAAACAGTGTTTACTAATGAGGAGAAAATATAACACATCTCATTGCTAGATCACATCCAGAAAGAGTTGAATAAGCCTCACAGCTCATGTTGCATGACTCAGCAGTGAATCATGGGTCGCCAAGACACCACTGAGCAAAACTGACATGCAATATGCCAATCCTCGCCTGAAGATGAGACGTTAAAAAATTACTGAAGAGGAGGAAAACAACAGTCCATTTCCTTCTGAGAAAATTGTTATGCATCTTTCTCAGTTTTTCTCTTTGCACACTCTGTGTTAAAAGTGTGCTCAAGGCTGACAAGACAAAGTGATAAGCAGCTGAGGTTTATTTAGAAGTTCAAACTTTATACTAACAAGAGATATGCAGGAATCAGAAGTGATGTTATAACAAAGCTAGTCCCCCCAAAAAACAAAGAGCCCAAAACTATAAATTTTTTCATGTTTCAGTAACTTTTGATTAATTTTCATTTTAGTATGTACCTTATGATATACAGGTTTACAGAACACCACTAAACAATAACTGAGTCATAATAATTACTCTGGATATAGTTTGTGATGTCTTTATGTGGGGGCTCTTCACATAGGCACAAGGCCTAAATTCACTTCTTACTTGCTTTAAGAGTGCCAAACCTATAACTGTGGGAGTGATGCACTATATCAGAGACATTATTAGAGATACACATGGGAATCAGAGAATCGTGAATAGAAATCTATAGGAGGATTACATAATGGCAAAGATGCCGGGTGCCCCACAACTCCATGCAAAGTGCCACTCAGCGGCCAATCTGGGAAACATAGGAGCCAATCATGTCGATACACTGATGCATGCACAGCAGAGGTTGGCAGTAGTTTTAAATGTGTGGAGGTGGGCATACCGACTCGTTATCATAGTAAAGATGTAGGTAAGTCTTCTAGTTGTTTTCATTGGCTTACTGTCCATCTGTTCAAGTGCTCTGGTAGGATGAAGCTGTGATGTCACATAACTTTGCGCATGCATAATAGAAGTATAAAAAAAGATATTTAAACCCTACTCTGAGGCAAAGTCACTAATCCTTCTGAGTGTTTTTTTTTTTTTATCAGTTTTTGACTAGTTATTACATACATGCACTTTTTATGACCTTTGAAATTAAAGTCAAGGCTCTCTCTCCATTCGTTTAGATAGTGGCTTCAAAATAACTGCCTGGAAGCATTACTAAGATGGCAGCTGAGTTGCAAGACTTGCTTCTGGGAAAGCTTTAACTTTATATGTATGATGGCACATTTCCCAGCATGTACTGGTAGCCATTGAGGATTCACTTATTTAGTTACTAACACTAAAAGCAATAGCAGGATCCTAACCTTAGATGTCCCAGCTGTCAAAATTCATCCGAGATCTCAGCTAAATAAAACACATGTATCGCATGTACTGTGCACTAGACATCTCCTGGGCAATCCAGAGAAACTATGTGCTCATTCTCAGAGGAGTGAGCATGATGTTGAACATGATGAAATAACAGTAAAACTGCTGTACTCTATTACCCTACTTCCAGAGTTCAAAGAGTAAAACAGGACAGACTTGGTTCATATTTGTCTGAAAACCTGGCTAACTATTTACACTATTACCTTTATGTGTGGGAGCATGGGAGTGTGCATGATGATGTAGGAGTGCTATGCTTTTCTGCTTGTGTTAGCTATTAAATGTCTGGAAGGGGGAGACCGTGTGTAAAAACCCTGCAAAATGTATCTCATATTAGTTCTTCTCCCTGCATGACTTGTTCCACATCTAATGTCTGCTGGCATGAATTTAAATTCAGATTCATAGAACAGCATGCTTTGTTGCAGCAGCTCCTGTCTGCTTACATGAAGAACTTGAAAGGACATGTTCATGTCAGCTTTCTACCTCGACTTTCAAGCAAAAAGAGGGTGGTGTTGCTTTACCACTAATTTTCAAGTTATGAGCTGGATCTTGGTATTATCCTATGTGATTCTGATGAAATGACAAACTCCTACTGGAGTTAATTTGCATTGCATGGAGCTCTTACTATTCAGTATGTGCTTGGCCTGAGCCTATTATGGAAATGAAGGTTAATTAGCAGTCTACTTTTTTATCTAACAGATATATGCTAAATATTTAACATCCCTGTGTGGTTTTTCAAGTCGGTTAAAAGTGACTCAACAAAACCTGAAAAACCTTGTAGATTTCTTTGGAAAATGAGCCTGCTGCACAAGTGCCTTCTATAACCAGTACTGGTTAGAATTATGAACCCCTCAAACAGCCATATCAGTGTCTAGAATGGCTCAATTGGACTAAAGCTAACAGAATAGTCTGTGGGGTGTAAAGGATGTAGTTAGAGCTGCAGGTTGTCCTTCGCACTAATTATGAGGCTGTCGTAAAAACATCCATCCATCGATCCATCCATTATCCAGAGTCAGGTTGAGGTGGCAGCAGGAAAGGTAAGTTAGCCATGACTTCCCTGTCTTTAGCTCCTACTGAGGGATCCCAACTAAGCAATTTAATGCAATTTTATACATGTGCATCCCAATTTACTACTCATGCACTTGCAAGTGTGCTTTTAAAAGCTATCGGCACCACCAGCAAAGCTTCTTATGTAACTAAATACATATTTTTTGAAAAAAGCAATAAATCAGAATTTAGTTTTATGAAATAAAGGGTACATTTTTTGCCTTTTTCTAAAAATACATAAAGTGCACAACACATGAATATTGATGCATTTTATAAATTAGAACCTGTCATCTGCATTTCCATCTTTGTTATACAGTACCATTACCTGCACATCTGCTTATGGCTTGAAGCAGAAAACCCTAAATTTACTGTGAACAAAGGAATGAATGTTCTTCTGTATTGTCACATCAGGGCATATTACCCATGACCTCACTGCCACATTTTCATGTCATTAGATACACATGTAGTGAGGCTGTTATGAGGCCAATGTGCCTTCAGGGACAAGCTGCCCTTTTTCCGTTTACGCGTCTGTAATTACATTAACATCAGAAAAAGCAGACATAAAACACTGGGATAGCCCATTGGAACAGACCACTGAAGAACCAGGGCACTCCTTCTGTAGCTTTTCTGCTCTGTCAGAAATGCATATAAGATTTTAAAAAATCACAAGATATTTTGGTGCACAGAAGAGAGAATAGTTGCTTTTTTTCCTCATGTTGTTCCCATGTTAATCCCATTTTGTGTCTAAAGGACACAAACTTTAGAATTAATTCCAAGGTCAATAAGCGCTAAATTAAACAGTTTATTTGAGGGGAAAAAAGCCTCTTTTTATAAATAAACACTGAGGAGTATCAGTACGCCTAAATCTATTATTATTCTTTAGTACCTCCTTGTCAAAAATTTCAGGATAAATTGAGGCTCATGAGTGGAGTGCTGAATTGTCAGTCTGTTCTGTCAGTTTTCATGCCCTTCAATCGACAGCATACAAAATGAGTGCCTCTCTCAGTGTAAACACAGGATGATAAGGCAAGCAATCCTCATAATCTTCTCTGATTCCCATGCCCCACTGCTGTGCACATCATACACATCTTGGAGGGCTCATTTCCATTTGGATTGGAGGCCCAGTTCAGGGATTTCTTTTGTCGTTTCAGCCAAATGCCTTCAGCGGAGGCAGGTGCATCGCCTGTTTTCATCTGAATAAACACCTTCTGCGCAGTGCACTGTGTTTACTGTCAGAAACATTTTGGAGTAATTGGTCCAATACAATGTTTATAACAGTGCATTAAATGAAATTGAGATAGTATGTAAACTGACAGCTTCATTATTTTTCAACAGTTCCCAAGTGTATGCGTGGGAACAAAGGATATTGTGAGTGAAAGAATAAACTATAAACTGCTTTGAAAAGTCAGCCATCTCACACTTGTTGTTGCAGTACCAGGTTCAGTTTGCAAATAAAATAATAGTCATACACTTTCTTTCTTTGACTCCCACAGGTTCTTGAGTCTGTAGACAACAAGAAAAAAACATTACTGTGGTTTAATGAGAAAAAGTTTTCACATGGTTGATATTTTGTGAGAAATTCAAATGCACTTTGCTCATACAACGTATGCAGACACCCTGTGGTGTTATTAACAAGCAATGCAAAATGCAGCTCATTAAGTCCTGATCTGTTTTCTTCTACAAGGTGAAGCATCAAGCAGCATTTCTCTTCCCCATCCTTTCATCAGCAGCCACTCTGTCTTCCATCTTCATCTCAATTCTGCCTTTTTAACCTTAACAGCCTCTAAGCAATCCTCCCTTTAAACGACTGTGACCTTTGGGTGATGCTGATGCTGAGCTGCCATGTGAGCTAATAATATTTCATTAGAATACAATAGCCAGAGTAAAACCCAGCTTCTAAAGCTGTGCCAGGAGGATATACCTAATACCAACAGCACCCTGCCAAATGCAGAAAAGGAGAGTTCTCTTATCATCATTCCAAAAAGGACTCCACTCAGGATATACAACATGTCAGCTTGCACTTAACTGTAAAAAAAAAAAAAAAAATCATTAAATCTGACTTTTTTCATCTGTGCATGGGAGAAAAAGAAAGCTTCTTCAGCATATGGTGTTTGTTGGAACTTTCAGGTATACAAGGATTTAAGGATATAGCCTCACTGTACCAAAGTTCAGATCAAAGTTTGTCCAGTTTTGGCTTCTATCAGTTGGCAGGCCTGCATCCACTCATTCTTAAATCTATTGCCCAAGCATACTTTCAACACGCTGAGGTGGGAATTGCATTAATTTAGTACAAGGGAAAAGATGCAGAACGAGGAGGGAAGAAGAAAAAACCTGGTTTTGAAAAAGATGGTGTCTTACAGTGCACATATATCCGCAGCTCATGGAGAGGTGAAAAACAAAGTAAGAACAACAGGGAAGAAACTAATGTAACAGAAACACAGCTGTCACAGCTTCTTAATGGGTTTTCAGCTTACATGAATTTTATACCTACTGATGATTTCATAGAAACCTTCAAATGGTTTTTTCATTAGATATTTGAAAACATTAGTACAGATAAAAGTGGAAAGGCTTTATAAAGCTTACACATCAGTGTAAACTTCATAAACCCTGTAGAAATATTAAAGTACATTCATATATTTATATTTTTATTTCTGAAAACTTGCAACCTTCACAAGTAAAATAGCAATGAGAGTCCAGCAGCTGTAGTCATAGCAATGAAAAAGGACAAAAAGTTTGCCCTTCTCTGGGTTACCAGAGTCCTGAATAGAAGCATCTTCTATGGGACATGCCAGTAACCATGGAATTTTTGGTAACCTTTTATAACAAATACTAATAAATGAAAGAAGCACAACAAAAAGGGGATCTCACTATTTGATAGCAAAAAGAGCTTTTCTCTCAACCTGAACAGTTACCCTGTTGGTGACTGCATCAATCATATTTCTTTCTGTTCTCAGATTACTTTGATGTATGCAGTGCATCCAATCCTATTACTCCCAGGCACAAAGGACCCCTGAGTCCTGTGTTTTTCACCAGCTCAGCACTTTACACCTATGTAGAGAATTATGATTCTGTGATACTGTGAAGGTCAGGTTGTTCGTACCTTACCCCTTGCCCTTTGATTGGATGTTTTAAATTTTGTCACACCTGGCCTTCAGCCCACTATCAGCTCACCCTTGAGTGTGCCACTCTAGAGGAGGCCCTTCCATGCAGTCAGAGGCAAGTGCTAGTCTGGGGAGAATATGCTTTTAGTACAGAATAAATCAATTTAAAAGAGAGGCTTTCAATCAGGAAAGATGACACTGTTGTCCTCTTTTGCCTGGTTGCGTACATGTGGCACTAGATAACTCTGCACCAAGCACAGAAACTTGACTTGTCTGGCAAAAGTGCTTTTATGCCCCGTAATTCCTAAAGATCGATAGAAGCAATCAGTGACCCACAAAGCTCCAAGGTTGACTAGGGGTCTATTTATAGCAGCCTGCATGTTTGCTCTGTACTAACATGCATTGAGCCTTCAGTTGAACAGTGAGTTCTGGCTTGTTAGAAAAATAGGTGCCAGAGTTAGCAGCTCACTGATGAAATGGTGGTGTTGAGTTTGGTGTTAGTAGTGGTGATGGTGTAGGCAGAAGTGTAATACTTGACTACTGAAGTGAGGAAATGAGGTCAGCGGTACTTCCGCTATGTACGCTTCCAAGAGTTTGAGTCACAGCTGTGAGTTAATGCATAGTGAATAGGGGTTTCATGGTGTGCATTGCAAAATCCCAAGCTGTAATATTAAACTCACATGGTGCAGAAGAGCAAGTAATCAATTACAAGCAAAATAAATTGGATGGCAGGGAAGGAAAGGATGGACAGCTGATGACATATTTATCAAGGCACAATCACCACCAAGGAATTTTCCAGCTCTGCTCACGCTGAGTGACAGATGGAGAGTGCTGCCTCTTTAACAGCTTCCCTGGGAGACAGGTTTTAAGGAAATGGGACCATGCAGTAAATTTTAGCTATTTGGGGAGGAGACTTGTGTTTCAAAGCTGGAGGGTTTGTAATAAAGAATTCATCTTTTACCTGCAATAATAAAACAAAGGAGGTTGAATTATGCATCTAATCCCATTGCATGCATTTCTAACTAAGTTAGAACTTGCTATATACAGCTGATGAATCCAAGACAATGAGCTCCTTCTCTGAGAGTGTGTACCTTATGCCATATTAATTAGCACAGAAACCACACAGAGAAACTAATATAGGTGATAAAAAGTTTAGTAATATTTTTTAGCTTCCAGCTTGGTCTACTGCCTTACACTGGGATATTAGCTTCCTCACTGACTAAACAAAAGCTCCTTCTAGCCATGGAGAGGATAGCCACTGTGAGACGTGTGTGTGTGTGTTTGGTTTTTTGGCCCACAGTGCATGCTCCAAATGAATCACACAAATGTTTATTTAAAGAGATTAATTCCTCTTAGAGTGTATTATTCATCAGGTTTTTGAGGGCATCCTTGCTTATAATATAGCTTGTCATTTTCTCCAACCGACTGAAGCAAGGCTAAATTGTCCTGAATAATTCACGGGGATGGTAAATAAAACACAAGACGAGGCTGGCGTTTGCCTGGATGGAACAGACTGAAAGGACTCTTCAGTCTCCAGGTAAGGAGTGCGCTCGTCTTTCAAAAGCAGGGATGCAAGAGAGAAATGCACATTATTTAAGCTTGGAAACACTGGGCCTTCATCCAACACAGGAAGCTACTGTAGGAGACAGAGGAGGGAGGGAGGAGCAGTTGGCAGCTCATAGTTGAGCCTGGAGTTGGAAACAAGCAGTTCCAGTGAACAGAAGGCAGGACTTCAGAAGAGAAAAAGGCTCGAAGGGCTGGACACACAGCATTAGATCAAAACCTGTAGTGTTTTGGAGACCAGGGCACAGCCTAGAAAATTGTCCTCAGGCAAAATCTAAAATTTTATTTTGCAATTTTTCTTAAAATATGCAGCTGTATGTGAATGTTGGGGCAACTCTGGTCAAACTGCATTTTGTAGGTTTGTGAAGCGAACAGGTAACTGTCTCTGTTCATAAGTTAATGCATTGTTATTCTTATTTCACAAACTTTAAAAATAGAAAACAACAAAAACCAATTACAACATATATAAACATTTTGGCACCCATCTCCTTGTAATGTCTCAGAACATCATCAGCTCATTAAGCTTTAATTAACTTGTTAGAACTAGTCTGAACTGTTCAAACTGCCACCAGGAATCATATGCTAATGACAATTCCAGAGACTATTCTCTGGCTTTTCACACCTTTTGGGAACACTCGACAATGACAGGTTCCTTTAAGCAACTGGCTAGAGATCAGAAAATTAAGCTAACTGATGGCTACAAAGGCTAATTAAAGATATAAAAGTGCTTCCAGCTTTCAGTTTCTGCTGCTTGAAATGCCATTAAGAAATCCTTGTTAAGTGGAAGTCAATACGCAATCTGGAAGACCAAGAAAACTTAGATAAAATTGCACAAAACTGCAGAAAGGTTTAACTGACACGAGTGGTGGGTCACTGTTTCTGTGCAGTGTTGGTTGGACAAACAATAGAGAGTCATCAGAAAGAAATGTTACCTGCAAAGTCATCATAACAGCACCTGTCTGAAGTCTGCAAAAAACATCTATGGAAGCCAGACTCAATCTGGCAACTTGTACTGCTGATAGATGAAGTTAAATTTGAGCTGTCTGGCAGCAATTACCAAAGATATGAAAAAAGGAGCAGCACTTAACAAAGAGAATGTGGAAGGAACTGATGTAGCGTGGCTGTGATGCAGAAAATATTATGGAAGATTGGATACCACTAAATATCAGCAACAACTCCACTATGAGCCATTTAAACACACACACACATACACATGTGGAACTTTCTGGGGCTGTCCTCACAGTCTCCCAACGTGAAAATTTGTGAAAATCTCTAGGAAGATCTTAAACATGTTGTGTGCACGAGACAGGCTAAAAATATTCCATAAATTGAAGTCGTTCTCAAGAATGAAAAAACTCAGATGGCTACAAAAAGAATTTGCAAGCTTTGCTATCTGTCAAGTGAGGTTAACTAGGGACTTAATTAAATAGGGTTCTCTATGTTTTTAAGTGCATTATGTGAAAAGTAACCATGCATGAATGTATGAAGAATCAATTATACTGTAAAGAGGGCTTATTTTAAAGTCTCTGCAGCAGGGGTTGTATTTACTTCTTTTCATTTTATAATTCCATAAAAAAATCTGATTTCCTGAATCATCATAAATCATAAATGCATTATAAGTATATAGGGAAAGAAACGCAATAAGCCAGCCACACATACATTGAAGGCTACAGTACAGTAGTAGCACATTATACTGTTTTCTTTAAGGCTTTATATCAGGTATTCCACATCACAGATATATTTGTACTTGTATGAAAAAAAAAGTTTCAGATTGTGGCACTTTCTCAGTATTAAAAAAAAATTGTACGAGATTGTACGAGACTCAAATGGAACACATGCGCATAAAAAGATTCAGCATGCCCTCAGGGAGGCTCAGTGAAGTGTCTGGTGTGTTTACGCTACTTTCTATGTTGGCTCTAAATAAATTTTTTATCAACATGAAAATTTATGTCCCTGTGTATATTTTATAAATTAATAAAGTATTAATAAATAATTAAAAGTAATTAGATTGACATGATCACAGTTTTTATGAATTTTTAGATATGTGTATATTTTAGTTTCCCATTTAAACAACCTCTAATGTTTGTTTTGGGGTGAAAACCAAGATATGGAAAAACTCTTCAGTTTGTACAAATGTGTGAGCTAAATTAATATGTTACTGCTTTGGTGTGTAATTTGGCTATATAATATGAGAGATCTGACTAAATCATACATTGCAAAATGGAAACCAATATAGATATAGCTTTAGAGAAGTGGGCATAGACACAGTAATAGAGATAAGAGGTAATCAAAACTAATGGAAGCTCACTAAGCCATCAGAATAAATTTTCCACTGCACAGCATGATGAAATATGCTAGCGCATGGTGTGCCATGTCATGACAGGTCTCTTCTCAGGAAGTCACTGAGAGAAAGCGTTATTGGGCATGACTGTTTCCTACTGTAGATAATTGCCAGTCTACAAGTGTCCTATTTCAGTGCTTTGCCGAAAGCTGATTGTCTCAAAAGTAGCTGTATACTGTACAGCAGTACTTTTCTCTATCCATGTCATATATTGTCATGAGGTAATCTTACCATATATCAGATTAGGAGGAATGGATAACATGACTTCCATTAACTCACTTAATAATATAACAACAAAAGAAGAGGCCTGTCGATAATGGACTTTTGGAGTGCATTTCTGATGTGCTGACACATTAATTATCCATCCATCCATTTTCTTAACCACATATCTAATTCACATCTCAGTGGGGCTGTAGCCTATACAAGCTGGCATTGGGCAAAAAGGCGGTAAACTGCACAAGTAACCAGTGAATTGTGTTTGATCTATCTATAGACACATCATTATCTGCTTCAGGTTCTCTACATATGGTTCTGTATATTCTTCCAAACCTTGCAAATCCTGCCTTCTTACTTCTTCCTGTGGCCAGCACTCATGTAAATATAATAATATAACATAATATCACCTTTTTTAGTTGTTTACAATATCTCTCACTCTGCCACCTACATGTATCACTTTCTTAGATACTCTATTTAGGGAGTTATCTTTATCTATTTAACTTTTGGGATAGAAAGTGAATAAAAATTCTTTCAAAGAACAAACTGAAGCCTACAGACCAAGGCTGTATGACTTAGAATTATCCTAGTTCTTGCAAACACCCTCTACTGAAATCTGGAGTGAACATACACTCAGAGGAGCTCTTATTTCATTAACAGCTCAGTTCTGTGAGCATCTCTAGCATAATACAGGCTTTGCAGTCCCCCAGGAGACTCCAGACTGGCTGTGCCAAAAGTCAGGGAATGATTCACAGTCTCTCATTCATTCTAATCCCCACCACCACCTTCACATGAGAGAAGGGAGAGAGTGTACAGTGCTTGTCTTCATGTGGGAAAGTGCATGTACACCATTGCCTGGATCATTCTTCATTGTGAATATGCATAAAACATTGGATTATGGTTTGTCAGCATCCTCCATAGATGCCACCCCAACAAACTATCCAGATCCTCTAGAGGTAGTCACTCCCCATTACCCATCCTAATCACTGAGCATGCTGCTGTCTCCTATTAATGGACTGACAGTGTTGGGCAGCATCTGGGATGTGAGATGCGTAACACACGGCCTGCTTGACTGAGCACCTTATTGGCCCATCAGTGCAGAGTGTTGCTTAGTGTTCTGTTGTCTGATCTAATGAGATATCCTTCCTGCTAGTCACCATGTGAGGATAAGGGGCTGCTACTAATGCTGAGATGAGTACCACTGGGGAGAGAAAAGACAACGGCCACCTCTAGTTTGCCAGTAGCAGATGATTATATCACACTTTTTATCTGCAGGCTTATTATTATAGATTACATTATTATAGATTCAACATTTTTATAGGTATAATGTGCAAACATCCATTACTCAAAGTAACAGTGAGGGTTAATTTAAATGCCCTTTATTGATTTGGTATAAACATCTCCAATTAATGTGATTTCCTTCAAGCTGAAGTCAGTTTCAGTTTATTTCAGTTTTAATTCACTTTAATTTCTGTCGCTCCATTCACAACAATAGTTGTCTCAAGGGGTGTAAGTGCATTTTGAGTGCCCTGTGGGTTAGAAGTTTTCCAAAGGTACACTCAGGAGCTCGTCATTTCAGCAAATTTATCATTGCACATAAATGCTTTTAACATATCTATGGAGGTAAAGCCCTTATCCTACTCAAAATAAAAGTCTGTCTACCGAATTTGACCACACATGGGGTTGAAGACCAAGGCTGGGCAGCACTAAAGATCATAATATAGTTCATAAATATTTCATGCGATACCCCTGTGTCTTAATTTAGTGCAACATTTTTACAGGGGTTTACTGCAGCACTATACTTTAAGATCAGAGATTTAGAAAATCCTTGCATGACATATATATCTCTGTTTGTATATATAATATATTCTGCTACATCAGGACTTCTGCTTTAATGATACATGACACCAATAAACTCAGCCAGACAGTCGATACGCTTCACAATGAATGAGTGTTAAGACTGTGCGTGTATTGAACTCCGGATTTGCACTCATCCCTACTTTTATTTCTGGCATTGATATGTTTTAGTTGGTCCCTGCAAGTCAATAATTAAAACATACTCTCCAAAACATCTTTGCCAAACATCTCTTAATAAGGTACCCTGCGGCAACTGTGTCTGAGGAAAAATGAGAAAGAGAAGTGTCAACATGTGTCTCCTACCATACCAAAACATACATAGAAAAAGCAAAGATTTAGCTCTGGTAACATTTTGTTACTGAATTAGAAACCAAGGGTCTAACTTGAACCATCCAAAGAAAAACTTTTTCCTCAAAGAGTTTTTTTCACAGCAGTTAGAAGTTTTATTAATATACTGAAGTTTACATGTATTAACCAGAAAAAAGGATGAGACTGTAGACTACAGATGTCTCTCAATGTAATTCATACTGTTCCTGTATGTGTTATGGTGCAACACGCCATAAAATCCTGTTCTCCGGGTTATCAACAAAAATGTTATTTTCTTCAGTACTGTGGTTTTCATACAGTATTTGATCCAAAGCCGCTCAGTTACAGTCATACAACCCTCACTGTAGAAGCCATCTACCTGAAAAAGAAGAAAATAAACTTTAAGAATAGGAGACAGAAATAAGAGAGAAAAGGAAAAAACTGCCATGTAATACTGGCCAACAGCAATGGTGGTGGTGGAGGGTACGCTTGTTGCTGCTGCAGACTTGTTATGAGGTTAGGCTTAGGTTTTGGTAAGTAGTGATTAAGTAAGTCTCCAAGAAATTAATAAAAACCAATGTACTGTCTTCTGAAACCATGAAAGCATGACTTTGTGTTTGTCTGTGTGTGTGTTTGAAAGTGAATATCACCACACCCACACATACCCAGACTTCGGTTTCGGTCATCGATCATTTCAAGATGATGAAGGTGAGTTCAGCGAGGTGAATGGGGGAAAATAAGACCCAATTTAAACCTATAAAACTTTCTACGTGTCTTCATTTAGAGATACTGTTTCAATTCTCTTTACATTATAATCCATATACTAAGCATATATAGTCAAGCTCCAGGCTCAACATTCAAACAAGTCTCACTTAGACTGTCTCACCATAAACTAGTGTTATGTAAATACGCTTGATGTAAATAGTTTTGAGTAGAAATTAAAATCCAATTAAGTCAAATGAGTTGTTGACCTTCCCTCTGTTAGGGAAAATTCTGTGCACACTGAACTTTATAAAACTATTATGCAAAAATAATTTCTTCTCCATGTAATTTTCAGCATAGATTCAGCTGCAAATATGAATCATTACCCACCCCTTATGGATTAAGAGAGAGCGAGAGAGAGATGTCCTCATATCATTGCCATAAAATTATTATTCAGGAGTGTCACTTAATGCACTACATCTACATTTGCTGTCACTGAATGTAAGTTGCAGGGAGCAGTTTCAGACAGTGAGATAAAAATGAATCCTGCTGTGGTTATTAAATTATAAGGATATTAAAACAGCTCTTCAGAGAGATATGAAGAACTGTCTATGGACCAGAGGATTTTAATAACAATAAAATATTGCTTTGGATATTCATAATAAAAATGGCATGATCTTTTCAGGCAGCTTTCTTTCATTTTGAGAATTATTTATTGGTTTCTGGTGCGCTGGAGCTCAATGAAGTGGCATTTTGGAACCAAGCTTGTCTTCTATATCCAATTTACAAAGAATAGCTGCCTCTTCAACATGAGAAAGTCTGCTGATATAAACCCCTGTGTACAATGTTTTTTTCTACATAGTGTATTTGTCACGACCTTCCAAACATTTTCAATGTAACAATAGGTAAGAAAAAACAACCTTTTATGTCAAATTGATGACCAAAATCCAGCTTTTAGCTCATTCATTGTCTGCAAAATTCCAAGCACAATGTAACATTTTTACAAAACTAGTAAGTTTTATTTTTCCTAATGGCATTATTTTCATCAAGACATAGTTATAGTAGCTATAGTTGTGGCATAAGTAGGACAAAAACAAAAAGCAAACAAAGTAAACACTTGTGATTTTGGAACCACAGTTTCTTTCGCTCATTCTCCCCCCGAATCAGTTTTGTTTGTTTGTTGGTTTGTCTGTCTGTCTGTTTGTTAGCAGTCTAGCGTCCACAGTTTTAATATCATTTTCAAATTTTGTGTGATGGTAGATACCAATAACAGCTCAAGCTTATTTAATTTTGGTGAAAATCGGGTCAAGGTCAAGGTCACACCGAATGTCAAAATCAGTTATAATGTTATAGTACCTACAATTTTTTATGGATCGTCTTCAAACTTCACAACAATATACTAGGCCTTGGGGGACATGAGTACCTAGGTTTGCTAAGCATTTGACCTTGACCTTCACTGTTAGCATTGACCTTGAAAACATTTTTCAAAAAAGGTTCAAAAAATGACCAAAGAAAGAAAAAAAAAAAAAA
>VUQS01035372.1:0-10373 GCA_015108495.1 Heterochromis multidens | reverse complement strand
TTTTTTGTGTGTTTGGGTGTTTGGGGTTTTTTTTTTTTTTGGGGGGGGGGGGGGGTTCACTTGATATGAGGCCAAAAGTTAGATGGATATCAACTTTTTCTTTATGGTTTCAGAGAAATTTGAAGACACCTAATGAAAAAGTATAATGTACATGAAACAGAAAACAGGAGTAGCTACTGGTATGAAGCAAATCATTACGCCTGAAATGAAGAGAAGAAAAGAAGTAAGCTATTTGCTATTATGAAGATGATCGTATTTCTCCCCTGCCCATCTTAACTTTTAAATGTCTCACTTTAGTAGCATATCAAGTTCTGGCTGTTTTATTTATTTATTTATTTATTTGTTATGACCTTATCTCTTTGAAAATGATAGTCTCTTGGGAGCCAATATCCCCTCTATTGCTAAACTTGAGGAACAAAGAAAATTGGAACCTAAATATGAAGGGCTGACAAATAAGGAAAGAGTCTCCCCTATGTGTTGTTTGTCACAGGCTGAAACATCTGAATTGAGCTCCTATGTATATCCTGTTATAATAAATGATGCCTCCCAGGTTTCATTTGCAATCAAGGTTAATTAGCAAATGTACAGTTGCCTGTAATCTTTGCTGGTTATGGATTATAGGCCTCTGTATGACAGAAGGACGCCCTATGGACTAGCACTGAACACACACTAAATAAGAGCTAATGGCAAGATTTGTTATTAGTGTAGTCTCCAGATTGTTTAGTGAGGCCAAATTGTTAATTCGTTTAGCACTGCCAGGTCCCATTTATACCAATGTGACTCTTGATTGTTAAAGATGTTAAATATGTTACTTATTTACAAGTTCATATTTTTTATGGTACTCCATAAGGTTTGCATGCTTTAATGTAAAAAAAACCCCAAAAAAACCCCACATTTTTCTCACACTACACACTGCTGAAGCACCACTTTTCACCCAAACCCTGAAACACTCCTCTTTAGCTTCTGTCTCTTTGGGCATTCTTTGTCTGAACATGTGCCAGTCTTGCTGCTAGGTTGGTATTGTGCAAATATGTTACATTGTGATATAGATATGTAGTGGAAGAAAAGCCTGGACTAGCAACAAGGTATCTATAAAACTCCCCTTTGGGTGGTTTTGTAACTCTGTGAATCTTTTTGAATTAAAAAAAAAGGTACATAACACACTAAGGGAAATGGAAAACCCCAAAAAGCACAATAATAGCCTTTTTGAGTTGAAATTGTGCCTTTTTATGCTGTCGCTATTGCTGTAACTGAATTTCTAAGGGTCTGTGTACAACGACAGCATATTTTGCACTGCGAAGACCCATGACCTCAATTTCAAGCACTTATTGCTGCTAGATTACAAAATTTTTTAGAACGTCTGCATTTCTTCGGAACATCAAGTCTCTATGAAGGTACTGCAAGCGGACTGAAACAGGTTATTTACGAAAGATTAAGAAAAGTTTTTAATTTTCAGTTTTGTGAGTTTGAGAATGGAATTATTTATGATTAAATATTTAAATTTTTTTAAACAGTAATTAGACTAAAAAATAAACTAATGGAATTTAAAATATATCTTCATGTAAGACCTGTTTATGATTTGGAAAGAATCTTATGTCTCATCACTGGTGGGAAAACCTTGACAATAGAGTTGTCTGCATTCAGCCCTGACATATTGTAGCAAAACATTTTTTTTAACTGTGCCGTTCATTTCATTCACTTTTTAGTCCAGCAGGGTACATACATGTTGCAAGTGACTGGATAACCCTTCTGGCAAAAGCCATCAAATGAGGCAAAACATACCTTCAGTCTGGAAAAAGCAGCAAAGTATTACACATCGTTCTTACACTGAACGTGCCTGTTATAATAGAGAATCAGCATCAACAACCAAGTGATCAAAAAGGATTTAAAACAAACCAATGGGCATAAATAGGACACCCCATTTTTGCCTTCCATGTTGATCAAACTCAGAAATAAAGGTTTGGCCTGGATGCAGAAGATTTGTAAAAATGGGTTGCAGCATTCTTAAGTTTGGGAATGGATGGTGTAGATGGTTTCTTAAAATAGCAGGTGCAGTTGTGGTAGTGAAATCTCTCTGATACTCACTGTGTTCCCAGTGATATTAGAGCAGTGTTCTTAGAAAATTGTGTCAGTTGTAATGACTATTATCTGGTTCTTGCAGTGTAAACATGAGCAGAGTGAGAATGGGTATGTCTGGCATGCATGTAGCATTGAATTTAATAACATAGTTTTTTTTTTTTTTTTTAAATGTTAACAGATTAATGAATACAATACAGACACTAGTCATTCATTTCTAATCACTCAATCATTTATTTGACACATTTAATGTCTATTAAAACCATTCTGGTTGTTATATTATTTACACTAACTGTTTATAAGCAAACACTTTCTCACATTTTACTGTATCTATTTGTGCATTCAGCAGGACAACTATAATTCAGCTATATCCTTTCTTCATAAAAGATGTCCTAATTTTTTGGCCACTTTTTAACACATTAATAAGGAAACACTAAGCTTTTATCATTATTACAGTGTTTCCTAGTTCATGTTTTTATTTTAAAAGTTTTCATATGGCCCACATGTACACCAGAGAACCACCTTAAATGCAGGATGTGGCATTAGATATTCAAATGAAGCAGCTCACATTACATCGAAGTACCATAACCTTAAAATTGATGAAAACACTCAACAGGAGGCACTTGTTCCATGCTTTCAAACAGCGCAATTACTACAGAGCACTGTGGAAGCCAAACCCAAATAACACTTAAAACTTACTGTATCCTCTCTGACAACTGGTGCAGAGTTTTATTGCAGCTCTACGATGCCCTCCATGTTAACTCGGTTAGAGAGCAAAGAATTGCAAAGGGTTCACTGGCAGAAAAAGAAATACAGCAAGTGTGAATTTGATGTTTACCAAGTGGGAAAGCAAGATAAGTTTATTCTGCAATTTTGCTGCACAAAAAAACAGAAAAGTAATTAAGATGATATAGAAAAGAAGAAAGAATGCTGCTGCTAAGATGTTCTTTGATTAAAAAAAATATAAGCCCACATTCTTCAAGTACAGCAGCATTTTGGTCAGTATGAAGGGGAAGCACATTTCTTCTAAAACACCAGCACTCATTCCGTTCTGACCAGTGTTAGATTCTGACTAGTGTTACACCTAAGTAACAACAATAGCCAGAAACTATTTTTGTTTATGGCAAGTAATGTAACATGTTAGTTTTGCGATCCAAGCAATCGGTTAACCACTTTTACAATAAGCAATTCATTACTGTTAAATAGGTTACAACATTTCCCTGTTCCTTTTGTTATGACAGAAAATAAAAGAAAAAGAAAATGCTTGACTCATTGGCGCTGCTGCGTACTACTGGAATGCATCCAGTCCTGTGTCAATTGTTGTCAGTCATTTCTACTAGCAAGATGGCAAAGGACTGCCCTTACATTGTTTAAGTATTCACATTATTTCGTGCTGGGGTGAAAGTGGGTGGCTGTCAGCTACTAAGGAGCTCTTTTTCACATTTTGAAGAAACACCTGCAAGTTAAATACACCCCCACAAGACAAGTAGCAGGGTCCATTCAGGAGGAGAATGATGCAGTTGCTAAAGCTTTGAATATGCAACATTTCAGCTACAGCTGTCACTCAAAATAACAAGCTTATTACTTGTTATGTGGGCCTCCTCCTGGCTGACCTGGGAACGCCTCGGTGGCCTTCTCTGCTTAGGCAGCTGGGAACAGCCCTCAATAAGCAGTGGAAGATGGATGAATGAATGAATATATGAATGAATGGATGAATAGATGACTGGATTAATGGTTGCTTGTTATGTGGTGGAGGAAATGGTACCAACATCATCTTGCCAGGGAATAAGTTAAAGTCAGTACACTCACAGGTAAATGTAAAGTAGGCTAAACAACTTCTGAGTGTATGGCAAACGTGCAAGCTAAATGCAAAATGCATTTTTTGGTAATGTGAAAATACTATAACAAGTTACTTTTGCCTGTAAGAAGTTACTTTTAAACCTAATGTTACCCAACACCTGTTGTGACACTGGATAAATGGCATATAAAGCAGCCGAGCAAAACCAACACTGATAGCCAAAAGAAACTGAAATGTTCTATGAAGCTTCAGGGAACTGCAGAGTTTGGTAATAACCCCCTGTCAGTTTGTAAATTCAAGTGACACTTTTTACTTTCATACATAGTAATTCAAACCATTGTTAATTTAAATATATTAGTGCAGCTTAACAAAACACATGACATGAAAGGGGCTAATATTGATGACAGTTGAATAGCTCCCTGCCTTTGGTTGACCATCTCTTTAGGCACCTACAATGAAAAGCTGATAGAATTTCTCATCCATTTTCTGTGGAAGCATTGTGAAGATTAATGACAGGTATTAAGTCTATAGCCATGTCATACTTCAGCCATTTAAGTTTCTTTGAATATAAAAATTGGCCATGGGGAATAATATTATCACATCAGCTCATAATCTCACCTGTTCATTACTGCCGTCTGACAGTCATTATTGTAACATGGCTGCAATTGTTCTTCATATGGAAAGTGGTATTCCACTTTTATAAACTGTCCTTTTCTTTCTTTCTTTTATTAATGTAGCAAAATATTATTTTTGTGGATTGGTTAAGCGTGTCATTTATTCATTACCTGGCAAATCTCTGCCCGGCTGAACCTCTGAGCCATCAGGCGTGCCCAAGAGCTGGGCCTTTAATAAGGTTTTAAGTGTGTGTCATTAATAATGCTGCACTGACGTGACACAAGGCTGATCTACCCTGGTATGTAGGTTTGTGGGCCGCAATCATTAGGCAGGAAGGCTGGCAAGGTGGTTCGCTGCTTCCTCTCTCTCTTCAGCGAGCAATCGGCTGTATCCTTTTAACTTTCAGCTGCTGTTGCCTACAAGTCTGTCTATCACCTCCCTGACAGCTCATCATCCTGATGTCATCCACGTTGTGTTGTTCACGTACACCCGCCACGGATGGTTCTCTATTAGACTGATGCACAGGACAGATTAATGGATTAAGCAGCGTGACAAGATGCTTCCTGATGCATAGGCATGAAGCTCAATCTGATGTTCAAGCCCTGCTGGGACACAACACAGCACAGTTGATTTTGTCTCACAAATAGTGAACTGAATTTAAAAAAATGGAAAGAACAGCAATCTAAAACTTCTCTTTAGTTTTAAGAATCTTAGTCATAAGGTCATTTTATTGCTTGTAATCTTTGAAATCTGGAACCTATAATTCTTGAACGCAATCCGTTTTATTTCCATCCAACTAGTTTTTAACTTAAACATGTATGGTGTATGTTTACCATAACTTTATGTACAATCACCAGATAAGTAAAAACCTTAGTTTATTAATAATTTATAGGTATACACAGCTAAACGCCTCTATTAATTTATGAAGAGAGGGGTTACATGTAGCTATAAACATTCACACCACCAGAATCTCTGGAGTTTGAAATATAATTCTGAAAGGATTATAGGATAGATTAAATAGGATAAGTTAAAGTTACAACCAAAACATCAATAAAAGCGTCTCTATGGAAACCTTAAAGATGTCATAGTTCAGCTCTGAGGCCTGTTAAAGGAGGAGCTGACACTACAGAAAAGTCACCAGGCCACAGACAGGACTTTAACAATGCAGGAGAGAATTTGCTTTGTGTGTTAGTGGCTGAGTCTAATTACTAGAAAATATATATATGTGCTGAAAGATCGTTGGGGAAAACAGTGTGTAGAAATAATAAATATTTTATGTAAAAACATATTTGAGAATGAAGTATAAACATTCGGATAAATAGCAGAAAAACAGGTGTAACTGATGCCAGATCAGCATGTGGTTAACAGGTACTCCATATGAATGACTGACCGCAGTTCATGAATAATTACAGTGTGAGAGGCCCATGAGAGCGTCTCATCTCTACCCACTTCTCTTTGTAGTTAATTTCATTGTCATATTTGGGTCACATATTGTACCGCTGTACTCTACTGGTATTCTGTTTCCGTGTCTTGTGCTTCTTTGCCTTTTCTTTCTCCATTTCTCTCATTTCTTTTTATCTCTGTTTCTCTCACACTGCCCCTTGGTGTGATATTTTTCACCACCACTCTCACTTTGCTCCCTATATCTTTCTGTCTCCCAATCTCTTGATTTTCTTCCTTTTTTTGTTTACACCCCACATCCCCTGTAGCCCACCAGGACTTCTGTCCTGGCTGTTGACATTGCATAAACTGAAGAACTGGTACATTTGTTATAAGTCCATTGTCAGCCACTGAGCAAGTGCCGAGTTCAAAGTGAGCCCCATTCAATAACACAGATCTCCCATAGAGCCAACGTTCTTGCAACGCACCGCCGGCCAAACTCCCGCTCGGCCGGAGCCCTCATCAGTCGAACCTGTTTTTCATGCAACATCAGAGCTGTCAGTCGATCCGCCTACTGAGAGTATAGAAACCAGTCAAGTTCTGCAGCACAGTCTCATAGCACAATACACTACAAAACAAGACAAAAAGATCCTGCCATAAAGGCAGGCAGCCACAGCAGGGGAAGGCATATCTACTTTCACTTTTTCATTGTACACATTCCACTGAAGCTGTGAGTGCAATGATAAAATAAGCTTAAAGTTTTAGGTCAGCAACATCAAACAGCAAGCACCACAATAACAGTGTTGAGGAAGCTACATAGTTTTAACCTAAGATGACTGGGCATGGAGTTAAAGTATTAAAGTGTCCATTTTCTGCAACACACAGCAACATAAAGTGAAGCTCAGTTGTCCATTAGCACTACAGTTCTCTGCTGTTCATCAAACAAGCCTCTCTAAAGTTGTCCAAGAATGAAGGCAAACTTCATTCTCAAAATACTTCCACCATTATTTGTGATCAGTCTCTAAAGTTATGATCCATTATGAATGTTATTTGGTGATGTGTCGCATTTCTCTGCTTTCTTTACCAACTCCGTCTAACCTTAACCTGCCTCAACTTTATTGCTACTCAATCAAAAGAATGGGACACATTTCTCCAACTTTCAGTCAATTTCTCTAAACTTGCACTAACAGCTTGTTGTTTTAAATGTACAGACTGACAGTAATGACAAGCGATTGCACTTGCAGGAAAGTGAGTTTTGTCCTTGTGCAATTAAATTGTAAAATGGAAGCTCTTATTCTTCTCTCTTTCATTTCAAAGGACAATCTGTGACAAACGACATGGCAAAGCTGTACTGAATCATTTTATGGGACAAAGTGTACCCAATTTTGTAATAGCATGCACCACTTTCAGTAAATCAGCTTCCCACTCTGACACCAGCTCTTTTTGGATGGTTGCCCTAATTCCTCAGAGCTCTGTACATTAACAAACTAAATGCACATTGTTATCTATTAGAGAGAAAGTAGTTTGTTTTGGTTTTCACTCTACACAATTAGGATATAGCAGTGGCACTGAATGCTGATTGTCTTCAGTTGTTTGCAATTTTCTTTAGGAACCCGTACACTGAGTTCTTGTTACATTACTTGTGTTGCATCTTAAAGTAAATATTTAAATCTCAAGTCAAGTTTTCACTCCTGTGGGTGCTCATAATACACAAGTGTGGGTGTTTGTTTTTTTACTGAGAATGTACTGAATGATATTGTTACAACCTTTTCTTAATGGGTATCATGGGAAATAACAATATAATAGCAAAACCCTTTGCCAAAATCCCTATTTGCATTTTTTCAATGTAGCAATAAACTGACATTCATTTACAGTCCAGTAATTATCAGTAAACAGGAGCCAACTAATGTCAAAGACAAAAGTGGGTCTCCAAGGCCAAATGCAACTATAACAGAGGATAAGGGTTTAACTGAACAAGCAAATGAAAACGCAACAGCAGCACCCACTCAACACGCAACTCAGTAGCCAAATGGCAGGGATCTTCAGGCTTGATATGGGCTCCATCGACAAACAGATGGTGTTCAGGTGTTGGTGATGGGGCACTTGGGGGTGTGGCAGACAAACCTGAAACACAGACAGACATCTCTCCTCCAAAAAAGACGCAAGCCAGTGGACATAACCGAAATCAAAACAAGAGAAAAAATGTTTTTAAAAATATGTTAATTAAGAGAAATATTCGCAAACTCAGCAAGATGTGAAAATCTGTGAATATGATTTTTCTTTAAAGAAAAGGAAAAAGAAATACACAATTCCTTCATTTATAATTTATCATCAAATAGGTTAACAGGTTGATGATTTATCCTTTGAACATGCGCTATGTAGGAAAATTACATTTGAGGAAACTTTCGGAAGTTGAGGTGAGGTTTGTGAATAACACTTTACCGTTTTCTTGGCTTATAAGAATAAACTCAGATGTTGAGCTTTAATTTTTTGCCATTCTCAACATGTCTGAAAACACATATGCACCAGAGATTTGAAAAAAAATGTGACACACATGATGTGAGGTGTGAGGTGCTGATTAATAATGAAACATAAGACAACTGTTAATTGAGAGTTTTAAGCACACGCCTATGTGTGCATGTGGATGTGTGTGTTTGGAAAGCATTTCAACACTTCAGTTATTACACTTCATGTAAGGTAATTAGCTACGTTATTTGTTGCACTGAGTTTCCTTCTTTTACACTGCCCAATTTCATGAAAAACTGGACGTTGGATCGGTGTATAGGTTTTAAAGTTTCCAATGATGGCATGTAATTGTTCACTCCTCACAGTCAAGCTGCAGGAATTTACCCTCCAGGTTATTTCTGAATGTAGGACTATCAGTCAGTAACTAATCAGATGACAGATTTGGAGTTACCAAAATAAATGTACTTACCCATGTAGTTCTACTTGTCACTGAAAAAAGGCACTACACCATCACTGGTGTCGGGTTGAGGCTGTGTGTTACAGATGGCAAAAGTTGACTTTCCGCTCAGCTGGACACAGAAGGTCTGAGAGAACTCACGACTGCCATGAAACTCCCTCACTCCATTTCAGTTACTCTCTTTCTCTTTCTGCTAGTTTCTTTCTTCACTTTCTATCCCTTCTGTCTCTCACCCTTTGATTCCATCACTCTCTCTGTCCCTTTCTCTATTACATCTCAGCCTCACTCCATCTCCCTCTTTGCCCTGATCCTCTGTTACCTGTCAAGACTTTTTTTTCCTATCATATCTGTCTCTCTTCTATATGTGTGTGTGTGTGTGTAGGTGTGTGTGTGTGTGCGTGCATGTATTGGTTTTTGTCCTCCATTACTTTTCTTTCTTCCTGACTTTCTCTCATCAGATTTTACTCTTCTTTTTTTCTCTCTGACAAGATATAGGTTTGCCCTCCCACCTTGATTTACATGTGCACACATATGCACTGATGCGCACATCCCCTTCTCTCTTTCTGTCTGTCTTATCTGGATCTCTACCTGCCTGCCAGCTCTGGCCCGTTGCCTGCCCTCCTCAGGGAACACAGCTGAGAGGAGAGGAGGAACGCCTAAGGCCCAGCCTCCTTAGCCTCCTTATCTCACACACACACACACAAACACAAACGCACACACACACACACCCTTACATCATATACTCACACCACAAACTGAGGTTTCACATGAGTACATGAAATTGCAACTTGACAGAATTGCAATTCTCATGAGTGCATTTCCCGATGAATCACAGTTTTTTCCTGTACAGCAAGATGAAATGAAATTGCATTTTTTTTTCTGTTACTGAAATTTTTGATTGTACAGCACCTGAACAATTTCAGCAATCTGGCCTTGCAGAAATTTCCACGTGTATATGACATACCATGATACAGTATGCCTCAGCACTCCCAGCAGTGGTGGCATTGGACATTTAAATCATTTGCAGACACATTTTAAATAGTGGCTTTCAGTGGCTCACAATCAGGACAACATAAAAACTAGACATTCTCTACCTACATATTATGAACTATAAGAACTATCTGCAAATTAATAAAGGTTGTTGTAATAGAGCTTGCACAAATTTGCACCTTGCCAAAGCAGTCAATAAACCAGCAGCAGATGCTTTATGTTTTCTCTTAGTTAGACAGAAATGGATGCAGCAACTGTGCCATGTGTATGTAAGTGAGTCTGCATCTCCAGCTTAACCTCTTATTTGTGTTCTTCTTCCAGTCCTTGAGGTCTTGTCTGTTTACCTTTTCTGTATGTTTATGAGACCATCAGGATAGTTTCCCTCCAATACCCTACTGTAGGTGGAGTCCCTCTCTCCCACTTATTTTTTCTCTGTGACATAGTGTGTCAGATCCCCTTGCAGTGTGGTGCATAGAGAACAACTTTGTGCTCAACTTAAATAAAGCTACGGAGCTAAATGTCGATTTATTTATTTATTTATTTTTATGTTTTTTTTTTTTTGTTGGGGGGGGGGGGGGGGGGTAAAAATTA
>VUQS01035356.1:24782-38293 GCA_015108495.1 Heterochromis multidens | reverse complement strand
ACAGAGGTGAGAGAAAGAGAAACACTCAGTGTATCATGGGAAACCCCCAGCAGCCTAAGCCTATTGCAGCGTAACTAAGGGAGGATTCAGGGTCACCTGATCCAGCCCTAACTATAAGCTTTATCAAAAAGGAAAGTTTTAAGCCTAATCTTAAAAGTAGAGAGGGTGTCTGTCTCCCGAATCCAAACTGGGAGCTGGTTCCACAGAAGAGGGGCCTGAAAGCTGAAGGCTCTGCCTCCCATTCTACTTTTAAATATCCTAGGAACCACAAGTAAGCCAGCAGTCTGAGAGCAAAGTGCTCACAGTGTTACTGGAGGCCAAGGTAATGACATCCAGAGTAAGTATCTGGTTAGACACCATATCTCTAAGATTTTTAGGGCAGAGTACAATAACCTCAGTTTTATCTGAATTTAGAAGCAGGAAATTAGAGGTCATCCAGGACTTTATGTCTTTAAGACATTCCTGCAGATTAACTAATTGGTGTGTATCATCTGGCTTCATGGATAGATAAAGCTGGGTATCATCTGCATAGCAATGAAAATGTATGCTATGCCTTCTAATTCAATAACATCTGTATTCTTTTCATTTCTTTGTACCAGTATTTTTTTTTCACCACCATTTGCATGGGTGACACCTGCAAACTTGCAGCTGGATCTACTAATTTGCTGTATTATTATAGATAAAGATAAACATTAATGAATCAGTTGTTCAAGTACTTGAAGTATATTTTGATGTTTAAATCTAATTATGATCGTTTTCTTATAAAGACAGTATAAAGTCTATATATTTGTTTGGCCACTTTGCAAACCAGTTATTCAATGCAACACAATGTTTAAATTCTTGTAAGGTGCCGCTCTTCATGTAATAAATGTGTATTAGCGCACATTTCTACACTATTTATTTCTTATCACATATACTGGTTTCCTGTTGCTTCCCCTGCCCTGCACCTTACTGTTCAGAGAGTTGCTAGCATGGTTTTAGATTCTTATCGTGTTTTTTTTTTTAATCACTAATGAATGTGTGATTCTTTACTTTAGCCACATTCTAAAGGCCAAAACTCACATTTTAGCCACACAACCTGTGCAAACCACTAGGAAGGCTTTTTCAATCTGTTTTATTTTGCTCTCGAATAAGTCTCTGCAAAGTTTCAATGAACTTTGCTCTTTACTCTAATAACAACAAAGAGAGTTGAGAGACGCGGAGAGGCCAAGTCATGGCAAGAGTCACACAGTGCCAATAACCCATCTAACACCCACGCTGTGATCCAACTCCGAGGCACTTTCACAAATTGACAGGAGAGGACTTCAGGAACAAAAACTACTCAAAATCAAAAGCGAGGCCGTTGCCAAATCAATACTTCCCAAGACGACACCAAGACAGAGCTGCCGTCTCCGTGGGCTACATTCTCCGTGGGCTACATTTCTGTCTTCACCCCCAGCTCTCTAAACACATTTGATTATGATTTTCTATCAACAAAACATTCGAACACCTCCTCCTTGGAGACCCTGATTCACGTCTTTCCTTAGAAGCCATGCAGCTCTGCAGCTATTCCAACTGATTGCAAACACGACTTTTGATTATATCCCTACTACACAGTGTCCTCCTCTCAAGCCTGCTCAACCTGCATGTATACTGTGTATACACACACACACACACACACACACACACACAGCCCCTGCAAGCATAATATAATTGGACAAAGATTTGAAATAACAGCATCTCCCAGTGGAGAGATAGTTTTTCTCCTGGCAGCAGTGAATTGATAATCCGCTCTGTAAAATACTCCTGGGGTCCTCGCTCTCATGTGGAGTTGTTGCTTGGAAGACGGCCGCGACACTTAATTCTCCATATCTCAAATCGTCTAATCCTAATTGCCCATGACTGCAGAGCCACAAAACACCAACATGCCAATAAAAGCAATTAATTACATGACACAAACTTTAATATATTTGCTACTATATCCACAAATCTTGAGCAGTTTGCTGCTGTGAGGCTAACTTTGAAACTTTTGCTTGTTAATCTGAGTTTTTCCTCACTCGTTGAGTACTGTTTAATGTGGCACTGTCAGGACAGCAAAGCTTACTTCCCTCGCCAGTAATCTCTGGAAAACGGTTGTTATGTGGATTTCTCTCCTTAGAAACCATTTTTATCAAACCAGCTTGAAGGCTGATGATTTTTTTTTTTGACCATACTGAAAGAGAAAATTCAGCATAAACTATTCGGAGAAGCAGCAAATAAGGATTTAGTCCCTAACACCTGATAGCTCACTGCTGGTGAAGGAGAAAAGGGATGAGTGGGAGGAGGTGAAAGACCCATCCTTGGAAAAGAGCCAGAAAGCGCTCTGTTCCATTTTTCCACAGGTGTAATTAGGTGTGCACCTGGAAAACTGTGAGAATACAAACAGCACTTCGCACACACTGAATAACGAAGGGCAGCACAAGCTCAGAGTCGACAACACTTGATGTTGGAAGGGCTATTGAAGAAGAGCGACAGTGAGGAAGCTTCCCCAATGGACAGTAGCCCAAGAAAATAGTAATCTTTTTGCATTGTGAGATGAGATACTGTAGTTAGCCAAGTGACCTTGGCTCTATGTGAGAAGGATATTGCCAGAGGGCTGTACGACTCATGCTGGGAGATATTGCTATTTGGCGCACAGATACTGCAGCTGAAGCCCAGCATGCATTGCACTCTAAGTTTTAAAAAAAAACACACACATTTTTGTGAGTCTTTTATTTTGCTGTTTCTTGTTGTTTACAGTACAGAATATTTTTTTTAATATTTAATGTTATTTCAGTGGAAATGATAATTTTTCATTGGTTATCTTTCTCTTATAGTGACAACAGACAAAATCTCCTTGCTCTCTGAGGATGTTCAAAACCAGTGTGAGCCAACCTCTCAGCCCCAGACATTGAAATTAATAAACTTATGCTTCATTTATCCTGCCAGACCCTGTACCAATTTCAGACATGGAAAATTTGCCTGGCAATATAACATGAATTCAGTGCTTGTACCTTTTTTCCTGCAACAATTCTTAACCCAGCTCTCCTTAGGATCGGTCACATAAGGTGTCAGTACACTCCAGAACCAACAGACATTTTCTGTACTTCGAGACATTTTGGACAGCATTAATGAGTCAAGGCAAGAAACATATATTGTCTTGGCTTCTAATCTAAGATGTCTAATGAAAAAATAAAATGAAAAAAAAAATGCTAACTGCAAGCTCTTTCTCTGGCAAACACACTTCCTAATTTATAACTGACAGATTCAATAGAATTTAAAGGTTTTTTGAAGGCACAAATCCTGACAAAGTTTGAGACCACAAAATCTATCTACCATTCATTGTTAATTGAACATCTCCAGGCTAGCATTTGTGGGGAATTGTTAATGTTCACAGTATTGATTGTCCTGTACTCGGCCTTCAGAGTAACATCGGCAGCACTGCAGAGAGTGCACAAATCCAATCTTACGGCCTTTTTTTTTGTAATTACCAGCTGACATTATCCCCTACATGAAAATATCATGACCAGGGGACAAAGGCACGCTACACAGTAAATCAGTTAAAGCTGTCAATCAAAAAATGAACCAGTTAATCTGATTTTTTTTTTTTTACTTTTGCAGTAAAAACATAAAGTCTGAATTTACAGATCACTAAACTCCTCATTTAATCAGTGATGGTCTAATTATAGCTTAACAAGCATTGTGTGTAGTAATACTATAAGCACTGCTTCTATTACTGTTGTAACACTCAGTATTTGGAGTTTAGAGGGTGGTGCATTTTGAGGTTTTCCAAAATGGAAAAAGAGAAAATCAGGGGTAATGGAGACAGATGGTTTACTAATAATGATTGAAAAATGGAGTGTGGAATGCTGTAGCCTACCCTTCAAACCCTAAATGGACACCTTTTAGGCTATTTAATAAAAGGAGCCACCAATACTAGCTGACTTAAACAGTATAAGCTTACCAGCTTATACTATTTTAGTCAGGTTTTAAACAGCGGTACAATACTGATGCTGTGCTTTTTAGGGTAACAAATGATATTTTAAGAAATGCTGATACTGGTGAATGTTCTGTTCTTGCAGCATTTGATACACTTGACCACGAAATTTTGACTGAGAGGCTGAGCACTGGGTTAGTATATCTGCAGTGGTTTAGGTCATATACAGCTCTCCTTACTCTATATATACAGAGAAATAACATTTCATTCCACTGTTATGCCGATGACACACAGCTCTATGTCCCAGTAAAATCCACTCATTCATCTAACCTCTCCCACCTTACAAACTGTCTAACTGATATTAAGAAGTGGGTATGTGCAAATTTTTTAAAATTAAACTCAGATAAAACAGAAATTCTTATCACTGGTTCAGACAAGCTGCACCCAAGCATCAAGTCCTTCCTTGGTCCTTTTTTCATTTTTCATGTAAAATCAGCTGTCAGAAACCAGGGTGTGCGATTCGATTCTAATCTCACCTTTGAGAAACATATAAACAAGGTCATCCAGTTCTGCTACTACCACCTAAAGAATATCGCAAGGATATGATCAATACTGAGTTTTAGTGACACTCAGACTATCATTTATGCTTTTATTTCCTAGATTACTGTAATGGTCTTTTAACAGGTATCAATCAGAAAGCATTAAATAGACTACAGATGGTGCAAAATGCAGAAGCCAGACTTCTTACAAGAACCAAGAAAACTGAACATGACTCTTCACTGGCTATTACATTTAGAATTGATTTTAAGATTTTGCTTATTACTTTTAAAACCTTTCCTGGACTCAGAACATATACTCAAACTGCTGTTCCCATACAAACAAATGCACAGCCTCAGATCCTCAGGCAGAAACCCGTTAACTGTTTCCACCTAACATTTAAAGACAACAGGCGATTGAGCGTTTTCTCTTTTTTGTTTTTTTCAATATATATTTTAGTATTGATTTCATAATTATTGGCATTCTTAGCTTAACTCCATCTTATTCCTTGAACTTTTAGATTTTATGTTAATTTTAAGTTATTTGTTACAATTAGAATTACATTGTATCCTTTTCTAATTTTGACATTACATTTGAGTCTTCAATCCATCCATCCATCCATTTTCTTCTGCTTATCCAATTCAGGGTTGCGTGGGGACTGGAGCCTATCCCAGCTGCCATAGGGCGAGAGGAGAGATACATCCTGGACAGATTACCAGCCAATTTACTACTGCCAATTTAGAATGACCATTTAACCTAACCCCACTAACTGCATGTTTTTGAACTGTGGGAGGAAGCTGGAGTACCTGGGGAGAACCCATGGAGACATGGGGAGAACATGCAAACTCCACACAGAAAGGCAATGGCCAGATGGCGGATTGAAATTCAGGACCTTTTTGCTGTGAGGCAACAGTGCTAACCACCATGTCACCATGCTGCCCCACTTAAGTCTTGCATGGCCTATTTTAATTGATTTGTAATTTCTTTTTAAATTCAGCCTAGTTTGTTCTGAATAGTAATGCTGGCTTTGATAAGTGCTATACTAATAAACTTTATTACTATTATTATTATTATTATTAGCTAGCTAACAGCAGCAGATACTGTATTTTTCAGGCACTGAACAACTGGAACCAAACACTATTTTGAGAGCCAGACGCATCTGCTAACTGCACAGAGTTTGTTGGGTTCAAGGTTATTAAATTGCCAACATTAAACATGCAAATAACAACCAAAAAGGGGTGACAGCCACTCCCAGAATGTTCTTTGATCAACAAACTCAAATACATGGCTACACATTTTAGGCCTTCATTAGCTCTGCTATCAAGAAGGAAAAAAATAGATATGAGCCTTTTCTGAATTTAAAATACACCAGTTGTTAGAAAAGTGAGGCATGTGACCACTGGAGGGTATCCACATGAATTTGTACCTTCAAAGTGTATCACAACTCACACCTTCAAACAAAATTATCAGCACACAGTGTCTTGTGACAGGCTGACACCCCCGGCCCTCTCTGCAGATCAGGACTGCCGATCTGCAAAGGAATTGGATGTTAATGTCAGAGCCACATCAAAGGAAACTCTGCATTATGTCCCCTTTAACAAAACTCATTTTCGGACCCTCAAGCTGGAGTTCAACCTTAAGTACTAAAAGGGATACACAGAGGCAGAATTTTTTTTCCCTTTCCCTGGAAGTCAGAAACAAGAGAAAAATGCCCAAAAAGAACAAAAGACTTTACATCTAAGACTATTATTTTATTGAATCACTCACCTTTATATGCCTAGGGAATATAAAGCCCTAGAATTACAGCTTTGTGTGTAGGTAGTAGCTGTTGTATTATTAGCCTTTAGTTAATCCATTTACTCTCATTTCCCTTGACTGTTAATTGGTCACATTTTGGTTCTTAAATTGTATAGATTGCTGCTACATTTTCCCTTAAAAGTGAGTTGTAAAGCTCTCCTCAGGTAGAGCACCACTGTTCGATAGAATAACCATCTTAGTGGACAAAAAGACTAGTTAAGGTTTTAATAATACTGTTAATTGGTTCTAAAATGAATTCTAAAATAAAAAAGTCATGAAAAGTACCACAAATAACTCTGGATGGCTTTGAGTTACATTCAAAGTAGAATAAAATAGAACTCCCAGCAGACACTTTAACTCACCTGTATGGAGTGAGGTCACTTTTGATATCACTTTTATGCTTTTCCTGCTGTGAAAGGGCAAAATATCTGCTGTAAAAAAGGTAAATGGTCTGCACTTACATAGTGCCTTTTAACCTTAGCAGTTCTACAAAGTGCTTTAAAAAGTGGCTCTTATGCATCCTCACACACTTAGACACTAGATACTGGAAGTCCCTGCCTGCTATAGGAAGAAACTTTGGGTTCAGTGTGTTGCCCAAGGATATTTTGGGGGATGGGGATGGAGCACCAATGCAATAATACAGCTTAATATGCTTTTCCTTATTTTTTATCTTGTTAAAAAAAGAGGTCAGTGTATTTAGAAGCCATTGGATGATAACTTATATTTAAATTCCCTTTGTCTCATTACATGTGAATTACAATATACAGGTCAGAGTGGATTTCCAAACTCAGTAAAAATTTTATTTTATTCAAGGTTGAGATATAGAAATACTTGTAACTTGACTTTCATTTAAACTCCTGTGTATTAATGCTAATATCATCACAGCAGGAACAGCAGAACATTTTATGTATCTGACAGGTCGGTTCTGGCCCACAGGCCAAATGTTTGTCATCCCTGGTGCAAATATTGAAGGTCAAGGAAATACAACAAACCATAATGAGTCTCTTTAATATTTTAAACACAATATTATAAGCCAGTAGATTTGGTCCTGAGCACCATGGCAACAAATGCCACCATATCCACCATCACAACCAGAGATGTTGCCATGAGCAGAAAAAAGAAAGAAAAAAAAAAAAGGATATTACGGGGACATTGCTTTAAATGGACCTCTATTCCTACTGCCCGACTTCCAGCCTAACCATATTATCTGCACCTCCCCACTCACTCTTCACACACTCCATTCCCACCAGTCCCCTGCATACACACACACACACACACACACACTCTCTCTCTGCTAGAAGCCCTCATTCCACCGTGTATGTTCAGCTGGCCTGTCAAGTCCCCATCTAGCCAAGTGCCCACCCATCTGTTGAGCCTAAGACAGCATGCAACTCTGAAACCAGAGAGGAAATGTTCTATCAAATGATGAACTTATCTGCATTCAAACAGCAGCTTTCAGGGGCCTCGGGGCTCCCAGAACTCATGCAGTGAATGCCACAGAACTACAGGCAAAGCTTCACTGATGTAAGATGTAGTCTTGGCTTTGATTAAGCAAGCCATGTTCTTCCTTTTAACCTCATGCATTTCCGTTTCTAACCATTAAAGTACAGTAATTTTTCTAGTTATGCCCAATTGCATGTGTATGTTAAACAAACAGCAGTCTCAATCACTTATTTGTCACATATTTCTTCACACTCTGAGCTCACGTTGCAGCCCTTGAAATACGATTCGGCTGACTCTATGGATTTGATAAAGGTTGCCGCAAAAATAATTCCAGACATTTTCAATGAAACCCACTACAGTAAATATTTTCCAGTGGCCTCAGGGTGTGAAGGTAAGGAGTCACCTTAGCCAAGGGCATGAAAACCTAACAGGTCTCTGCAGGCCTGAGGCTATTATGGCTGAGTGAACTTTAGCTTGGGTGAGTTCACCCTGTTTAAACTCACTGCAGTTAAGCTACCAGTCACCTCTATTATCCTATTAGTCAGCAGCACTTACAGTATGGCAATCAGCTGTACTGGTCCTGTAAGCAAAATTAGATGGAACATTTCCAAATGGTTCAGGCATCAAACTAACACAAGTTTTAACCTTAGAGATTCTATACAGACATTAACTGGGGGTGAGCTTGTCACTTACCCCCAGTTTGTGTGTGTTTTATTTTTAATGAAGGACTATCGCAGTTTTAAGAAGAAAAAAAGACAGTGATGAAAAATGACCCATAAATGGATGAAATAAATTATTTATCACTTTATAAGCGCTGATTGTTGATTCCTGCAGCACTGGGCTACGGGCTAACATCAGGACCCGGTCACGCATGCCAAAGGAGGGGAAAAAAACCCCATCCTGATGCAAGTGTGTGCGAGTGAGGATGCTGAGGGGCGTAGCAGTGCTGTGCCCCTCATGGTCAGCGCTCAGGAATTAAAATGTATGTTCTTCGCTGCCTGGGAGCGAGTAACGTGTAGCCCGTATACGCGAGAAATCTTGTTTCCAGCCTTCCTCCTTCGCGGAATGAAACTGAAAAACAAAAAACAAAAACGCATGGATGTGCCGCTTGTTCCAGGAGGAGGGGAGTAAACCTCCTCCCAGTGTTGTTACATTCAAACAGGCAACGGTGCGAGGTTGCCAGTTTGGAGCTTCCCCCTCACACACACCTTAAATTGGACCCTTCAAAGCTGTGGTTTGGGCACATTTGCTTTATTTCGTTCTTTGTGGAGCTGAAGCTGCTGAAGCCGTGGTCCGCCCGGAAATAACGGGACTTCACTCGCAGCTCGGGATTGACTTTAGGTGAGTATGGAAACACAGTGCATGGATCTAACTCTATAGATTGCAGTAATAATCACGTTATATTCTAATTATAGCTTTTAGGCTCAGCGCCTTAAAGTGAGCGGCGCGCATGCAGGCTTAAAGTCTTAAAGTGCGGCTGACCAGGTGTTGCGCTGCAACTTTCCACTGCAAAAATCTGCACAAATATACAAAACTTGGCTCACTGAGAGAAATGAGAAGCATTCTTTTTGGGTTTTTTTAGAAACTCGTGTGTGTGTGTTTTAAACAAAGCCTGCACATTCAGGAGAACAGTCATCAATGGCTATAAATCATATTTCATGCTGCGCTTTTTCCCGCATGTTTGTGCGAATTTCTCTTAACGGTTGAATGTTTGTAGCCAAAAGCTCGCACTGTAAAGTCATGTTGAGAAAAACAACTTGCTCTCTTTGAGGACTGGATTGGATTTCTTGGATTAAGGAGACTTAAGAGAAAAAAAATGACAAAAAGGACAAACTCATACTCTCATACTTGCATATGAGATTATTATCCCATCCAACCTTTATTGATTTGAAAAAACAAAAAAGAGAGATCTGCTGTACTTAACATCCATTATGTTGTGGGTAACTGTTGAATATACAGCAGTAGTGCTAAAAGGGAAATATCTCTGTACTGAGCACATTTTAGTAGCTGTCTGGGGGTGCTGAAAGCAGCCTCATTAAGTTAAAACAACAATGCTCACTGTCAGAAATCCTTTCAGTTTGTTGTAAACATTAATCACTCCAGGTTTCATTGTCTGCTTAATATCCTAGTGTTATTAAACTCCAGGCTTATGAGTTTTGTAATGATCTGTAGTTTGTATGAGATGTCACCTCATTTACTAATGAAGGTGTCTGAGGCACGCTGGTTAATTTTCTCCTGAAACCTCTCTCCTTGCCATTATAAATAATAAGCAAGTAGAACACATTAGCTCAGCCAGTTCCTCATCACGTCTCCAATCAGACTGGATGGCGTGACCTTGGGGGACCGTGCTGCAGCATTTAGAAAGGAGGTTGGCAGAGATGGAGATGGGTTGCTTTGGTGGCATCCGTTATCAAGGAACCCAATTACATCTGGAAAATGTGGTTGCCATAAGCAATTGCCATTTGTTACACTGTATAAGATGGAGGAGCTATTTCAAGAGAAATGTGTGTTATCCTGATAATATGCACTTTAGACAGCTCTCAGTGTAGGCCTTCTCATCTCTATATACATTTTTTAATTTAAAAGAAGGTGTGATTCTTCAGAATGAAAAGTCCTTTGTGAGCTCCTTTCAACAATGGTGCATGGAAGAGGCAATGAGTCACAGTGAATCATGGCAGCTCTCACCAGCTGCCAGCCAGATGAAGACACGCTGCAAGCAAAAGTCTGACGAAACTGCAGCCGCAGTCGTGTGCTGCTCTTTCTACTTCAAAGCACGCCATGGCGAGCAGAAACGTAGAGCGTTCCACGAGGGCGCCTAACAGCTGGTTCAAAGTTTGAGCGAGTTTCTCTAACAATCCGACTTCTATTTTTTTTTTAGATCTTTACTGCAAGGTATTTCCTCTAGTCTTAAGCTGCCGTGGTGTGAAGGCTGTGCCAAGTCAGTGGAAGCTTTACAGTAATCAGTTATTCAGCTCTGGCATTCAGACTCTCCGCTCCAGACAGAGGAATCCCCGTGGCTCACCACAAACCCAATCAGGCCCTTTAAGTACACAGCTTTAGAGTGAGGTCTGGGACCGAGAGTGCAGCAGCAGCAACAGCAAAAAAATGTTTCCAGTCCCCGGGGTGGTGGTCCACATGCATCCACAGACTGTACAAGGATATTTCACTAATAGTTAGTGTCTTTTGTTCAGGCCTCTGTGCTCTGTCACACAGTCTTTTTCCTTCAAAGTATTCCCCTTGGACTTCTCCCTGGCTTTTTGATTTGCCCTCTGTTTCCACTTAACAGTTCTGGCTATTTTCCAAGAAACACCTCAGCATCATTCTTGGGGATAAACAGGCTTCTTATACTCCGGCCACATGTGGAGAATACATTGCAGTTTACTGTATGTGAGCATTTTCAAAACAGCGTCTCGTGACATCTTGGCTACAGTTTCCCCCCTTTCTGAGGTTTTAATCACAGACGACTACAAAATGACAATTTGAACGTGGCAACAAAGCGAGCCGTCCTGTGATTGCCGCCGTAATCTTTCCCGAGTGCAATCAACAACATCGAGACTGCACATCAGTCCTGCAATTAGGCTTGTCAAATTACCGCGTAGCTTTTTTATCCGCGACTGCTTGTTTGATAATGCTTATTGGCAGGTGCCTTTGGAGGAGCAGAGGAAAGGAACCCGCAGCTGATGCATTATGTAAAGCCATACTGTATCGTGCAGCAGATGTTTCCTCCCAGCAACATAACCATACATCTCCATATCACAATGGCATCCTCTGGAGTTTTTCCTCCATTTTTTTATTTTCTTTCTGATGGACATGCATGCCCCGTCCTTGACTTTCATTGTGGCATTGTCAGCCAGAGCTGTTCTCTGCAAATTGTCCCAGTGCTGTCTAATCATTTTCTTGGACAATCAGTTAGTCTGTGAGCGTGCATCTCTACTTCAGTGTCATCATCAATGTAAAGCACCTTTGGTGCCTTTCATTCTACTTATGGTACTGTTGACAGGCCTGCAGCATCTGTGACCTTGCCAGGGTAAATGCCTTCATTCTATTCTTTAACAGAGACTTACTGATACAGTATGTATCAAAAATAAGTCAGTATGATATACACACTGTCACTGTTGCTACTTTCTACATAATTTTAACTGCTATTTTGTCTTCATGAGGGTTTTATTTGCCAGCGAAAAAGCACAAAGTCATTTGGTTATTGGGCTTGACACGCAGATACTTTTTTTTGTGGATTTATTTGAAGGAAAGGCTAATTGTTATGCCTCGGAGGTCCATTGTTAATTAGAAGTTATCTCGGGCAGCTCTCACATGGTCACCGCACTAATTGGCAGTCAAAGCTGTGTACCACCTGGCCCAGCCTTTAACTCACCAGGTGCTCCCAGCAAAGCCGCTGGCCTTGGCATTATGTGGCTGTGCCCTCTTAAACGAAGGCAGACAGTGAAGACTGAGAGAGATAGAAGAGAGGGGAAGAGGTGGGCACAAATATCTAGGACAACTTTGCTGAAATGGCGGAGCTGAAAAACAGCTGCAAAAGGTTATTTCATGCTACGTAGCCAAACAAGCCTTTTTTTGAAGGCGGCATGAAAGAAAGGTTCTGAGAAATTAGTGTAATCTTTTGACACACACGTCGTCACACATCACACCTCTTTGTTTCAGATTTCTAACACTTCAGGGGATGTGAGGTGGCAGCACATCAACGCTCCGCACACCCTGTGCAGGGTTTGTTTACCTGTGTTGTGTGGGAAAAAGTTCAGCCTGTGACTGAACAATAGCTGACATCAGAGAGGTTCTGTCCACAGAGAAAAGAGCAGATAAGAGAACAATAGCATAATTAAGTCTATTTTGCTCTTCGTGGAGAAATATGAATGTTAAAATCAATTAAAGCGACATTCTAAATTTTTAATTCAGTGCAGTTGCAACGTGGAGGTGAAAACTGTGGAGAAAAGGCAGTGATTTAATCAAGATATAATGCAGCTGCTTTTCACAACGCACTGGAAAAATCACACCAGGAAATCACAGAGTAATCCGGAATAGTGTGAGATTTTTTTTCCACACATGATTGAGAGTCATGTTGCGTCTTTGCCATGAGAGAAAATCCATCCGTGACCCCCATTAATCTTGACTAACTGGTCCAAATCCACGGGAATCATAATGTCCAATCATAAAGTCCACAGAAAAGGCCAAGCGGGTGTGACCTGTGTATGACTCAAGCAAACCTCTGATAAAATGTGCCTAGCATCGCTGTGCTCCGGAGGACAAAAGACCTTTGTCTTTTTGTGCCACAAAGTCAGAAGCCTTGTTTTGTCTTGCAGCTCCAGCATCTAGGGTTCACAGTAGTTCCCAAATGTGTTGTGCCGTTGTTCTTTGATCACAATGGGAATTTGAGATATAAAGCGGATTTAGACAATGTGCTATATCTTGATAGATGGAGCAATAGAAGAAGCGCTTAAAAAACGCTTTGGAGCTGCGTTGTGTTTTCAGCCGTAGGCAAAAACTGTTAACGCTGTACAACAGAGGTGGGGATGATGTGGATCTGTTTGAATTGTTGTTTTTGCTGTTTATTTTTCCCGGAAATGTTGTGTTTAGGCACAGAGCTTTGGCAGCATGTGCTTTAAGATAGCAGCGTACATATTCTGCATATACAGTATATTATATAAAGTATGTCAACAATAAGAAAGTGAGTTATTATCAGCATGTACAGGATATGTGCCATTAACAATTAAGCATTAGCAACAATTAATCTTAACTAAGTTGTAAGTATATATATATATATATATATATATATATATATATATAT